>VWZS01010331.1:1736034-1881367 GCA_013397075.1 Rhabdornis inornatus | reverse complement strand
GTGCCCGCCGCGGTCCGCTCGTCCTTACTTGGAATCGTAGGGTAATGGAATTAGAGAATCATCAAGGTCCGGGATGGTCCAGTCCAGCCCACCCTGCAGCACCGGTATTACCGCTAAACCACATCGCCCAGCGCCGGGGCCGGGCGCCTCTTTAACACTTCCAGGGATGGTGACTCCACCGCCATCCGTTTTAATGCCAGACCACCCTAACAGTAAAACATTTGTTTCTAATGTCTAATCTGAATCTCCCCTATCTCAGCTTAAGGCTGTTTTCCTCTAGTCCTCTCACTGCAGATGCTGGAGAAAAGAGCATCCCCCAGCTGGCTACAATCTCCTTTCAAGGACTTGTAAAGAGGGATGAGGTATCACCTCATCCTCCTCTTCTCCAGATTAAACAAACCCTCCCCCAGCTGTTCCTCATAAGATATGTTTTGCAGACCCTTCACTTACTGCCAAATGTCACCCTGGAGCACATAACACCCACCGAGCCTCCCCCTGCCCACCCAGCCCTAGCAGGTGTGTGTGGTTGTGATGGATGTTGGAAAGTTGTCACCAAAATGCCATTTCTAAGGGTAGGGACATTTCTAAAGGACAGGGTAGCCCTTTGCCCAAGCAGTTCCAGGCTGAGATCAGTGCATGTCCCCATTCGTGTCCTCCCCTCGGTGCCTGCAAAGGCAAGGCATGTGCTCCCATCATTGTGGTCATTCCTACGTTTCCATCGGTTGGGAGCAAGGAGGAAAAGCCCTAAGCAATATTTTTGAGGGCTAAAGAAATGCTCTGACTTACTAAATTGTGCCACCCTAAAGAAGAGAGGTTTATCTGCTGGCTCTGGAAGAGAGCCCCAAGGAGGGGCCCTGGTGGTCATTCACCTCTCAGCACTGCATCCAAGCCATGGGGGAATCACAACTGGAGCTTTAGTCTGCTTACAGGAAAAGCTTAAAATAGGACTTGGCCTTACCCCCACCACAGATTGCAGCCGTGCTATGAAGGGTCTTTTGATTTAGCCTTGGTCCTTGGGGAAGCCAGCCTTCCTCTGCAGGAGCTCATCACCCACACGTCCTGTGCTCTGCCTTCTCTCCATCACTATATTCCTCAGTATTACTTTGCCCAACAGCTTTTATCAGTGATTGATCCACTTTATCCACCAGAGCAAGGCTTCCTTTCAAAAACTGGAAAACCCTCTGGAGTCTGAGGCAGCCCAGGTATATTTTCTTCAGCTTCCATTAAAATATCAACGCAAACATTTTTCCCATAGGACTCCTTGATGTTCTGCTTCTTGCTGAAACACACACTGAAGAAAAATCAGTTTGGCATCAAAGCTGAGTAAAAGCATCATGCCCAAATAGGCTGGGTTTGGGGCTTTTTTGTACATGACTAAAACCCAGAAAAATGAAAATAAAGTTATCTGAAATAGATAATTCCTATGAAAATAACAAATAGGCAATTTTCCCATGGGAAAGATTTTTCAATGTGGAATGGTCAGCCAGCACTAAGTATTGTTTGTCGTTAATTGCAAAAAACTTTTGTAATGCATAAAATCTAAAAGTAGAAAAATGTTTTGTTTTATTATTGACCCAAACATGCAAACTTTTTCATGGTCCTGGATAGAGTTACAGACCAGATGAGATTAATTATTCACTAGGGTTGTAAAGACTTTACTAGGTCGTTTTGTGAAAAAAAAAAATAATAAAATCACTGACACGAGTTGGAAAATGATGAAAAAAAAGATAAAATTTAAGTTATTAGAGTTTAAATTTAAATTTTAAGATAAAAAAATAAACTCAAACCTGGAGAAAGTAAAATGAAGAGAAATAAAGAAGAGGAAAGAAATGTAACCATAGGGCTGATTTGTAGCTCTTCTATCTGATGCGCCAAAAGTCTGATCATCATCTGGAAAGTCAGAACAGGGGTCCCAGGCACGGTGACATTTCCAATCTCACCTGAAACTGCAGGAGGGAAGACTCACAAAAAGTCGAGCAAGGTCAGCCTGGACCTGGAGCAAATGTTGCCTTCTCCTTGGAGCTCCCTCTATTCATCCCCACAGCCCTGATGAACTGGAAGAGCAGATGGTTTACAGCAACAATAATCGGATTCAATGGAGCCTGGGCATGGCTCAGGAACCGAGGGACAGGGCAGGGGAGAGGGAAGCAAGGATTGCTTTCCATCTGAGAGTTCCTACATAAATAACACATAAAACTATTTCTTTAACAGCTTACTCCCTGGGCCAGCTCATCTAGGAAGAGCATTAATCAGACCAAGAGGAAATGTCTCTTGCCACTGGAAAAGGAAAAGGATTAGGTTAAGTGATGACACAGCAGAGACAGACAAGTCACACTGGAGAAAATGACTGACCTAAACTATCATCCAAATAAATACAGACCAAAGCTATGAACGAATTTTTCTGTTTTGATGAGTCTGAGGGTTGTTTTTTTTTTTTAATAACATGCATATTTATCTTTTATCACAGTGAGATCTTTCTGTTTATTCAGGAAGCGAGTGGCGTCAGAAACACGATAGCGCGTCTCTTCCATCTCCCTTCCCACGTGTGCTGATGCAGAGGAGCAGGATGAAGGGGCTGTACTTTGTCCTTCTTTGGTCTTTCTGTTGGATCTCTGTCCCCATGACAGCCACTCTGAAGCCACAGATGCAGCAGGACCAAACAGAATCCCCAACTCCTTTCAAGCAGGAATTGTTTAGCCATCACACAGTAAGGATTTTGGCACTGTTGCCTGAGGCTGGATCCAAAGAAGTTCTCAATCCTGTATTCTGCCATCATCTCCATCAACCATCCCCTCCTATTCGGTGGCAAAACACAGAGAGGGGCCCATGTCTCTGTACAATTGGGATGTGGCCTTGGAGGTCAGACATCATTGCCAAGGCTGTGAAGACAGTCTTTATTCTCCCAGGATACTTCCCCTCACATTTCTGATGGGATTTGAGTTAAACTCTTACTATTCCCACAAGCTGCATCTTCTGTATTCTGGAGGGCAGGCAGGCAGAGATCTTGGCATTGGTGCTGTTTGACAGCATACAGAGCATGCTTTGATTGATTTATTTGCTGAATTCTGTGTTGGTTTTTACCTGGGATATACCACCCTCAGTCAGTTTTAACCCTGCAGAGCACCAGCATAGAGGGTGGATGGTTCCACTCAAACACTGGATAGACTGTGGCCACAAGAGTTTTCTCTCCATGTGCATTATCACACCTCTGAACAGCTGTGGGGTGAGGACTCAGCATCCTAACAGTTTACATTCATCCATAGAAAAAGCTCCAGGGTCACACTTTTTCCTTTTTTTTTTTTTTTTGCCAGCAGCAACTTGGATGAAGAAAGACAGAAATACTCAGCAAAATTGCCTTTGGTGACCCCTCAGGCTGAGGGCATGGCCCTGAAGCATCCCTAACTTGGACCTCACCCTGCCACTTGAGAGGTGGGACTGGCAGGATGCTCAAAGTAAATGTGGAAGATCTCCACAGAAATATCCAGAACAAAATGATGTCTCACCTCTCCTCCTTCCCTCTCCTTGTGATGATATAACTTACTCCTTCCACAGAATAAAGAGAAGGCCATATAATATGTTCTTTTCTTGTTTTAAAATGCTTTTCTGCCAGTATGGCTCACAAACCGATAAAGTTAGTGCAACTTAAACAATTGAGTACTCAAAATCACACAATACAATCTGGTCATGGTAGTCTTTTCTCACTCTTTTATGTGACAAAATAAAAGCTAAAGGCAAATTAGATTTACAGATTAAAACACAATAATTTCCTTCAATCCTTACAATGCTTTATTTTCAAGGTAGTGCCTGTGGAGACTGGCATATGCAAGAAAATCTGGGTAAGTGTATGTAGTTTATAATGGTCACTTTTACTGCAGGGAATCCAAAATTCTGCAGGACAGTCTTTCTCAATAAGTAGGGCATGTAAACATTAGCACGAACCAGGATTTCTGTCTGTACCTCTCTATTTAGAGGAAATGAATGCCAGTTATTCACTCAGCATATATTCACAGGTTTGCATTCATGAGCTGACCAAGTTTGTACTCATGGTATTAATTAGCAGATTTTTCCCTTTTTAGGATAACACAGGTCAGGATTTCTCATGCTCAATACCATGTGAAGAAATTAAGCCCCAAAAATCTGATTGTTGGGATAAGATCAAAGGAGTAACCTTTGTATGATTCTGAAATAAAATTTCTCTGCCTCTTCCATTAGTGCAGTCCATGGTAACTTTACATTGCATATCAGTGTGATAAAACCAATTACTTATTGGACATCATTTTATTACATTTAATGGACAAGTCTTTAATTTGGCCTTTGAATCTCATAGAGATTTTACCAAGCAATCAATACTGATATAACTAAGCAACAAATATGTCCAGTCAAACTCTACTAGCCACAAAAGACCAGAGAAGTTCACCAGCAGCTAGAAGAGGCTCTCTAAACACCCTTGCCATTACTGTAAAAATGTGATTTCTGATACCCCAGAAGCTATTGTTAGTCAGGGATATTATTCTGTTAGCTGTTTCTTAATCTTTACAAAGGCATTATGGAAAGAAAAGGTTCCTGCTGCCCTCTCTTCCATGAGAAGCACCATTGTCTTCACAATTTGTCTGTTTGCAAGCTGAGGCCTTACACGGGGCATTTTTTACATTTTTTCGTCTGCGTTGGTTTTATAGGTTTAAATAAGTTCCTGTCTTCTAAGAGCTTCCAAAGAGCGTTGGCACTTCACCAATTCAAGAAGCTCGCCGTGAAGATTACACACCAGTGGTGCTTATTCAAAACAATAACTTCTGACCACTGCACCAGAAGAAAATACTCTCATTTATTGTCTCGTAATCATGCATCTCTGCAGTGTTAGTTCCAGTTTTGCCAACAAGAAGGATGTTCCTTTTGATATTTTACAAATATTTCAACTAAATCTCCTTAACACTGTGCAGCTCTTTGGCTCGTTAGGTTTGCTTGGGGTTTGTTTTGTTGAAAGCTCTTGTTTCAGTTCAGGCTCTAAAGAAAACAAAGCAGTATTGCTTGTATTGTTAAAGCCAAAAGTAGGGCCATGGAAAAAAAATGTTCTTCTTGGAAGAGTTTGGAGATTGGCATTCATGAAACAGCTGGAGATGAAACATACAGCACTAATCCTGTCCAGTTGCTCCTGGTCATGTTGCACATTCAGGAAATTCATAATTAGGTGGTTATATCCCCAGTGTTTCCCCTGCAGCACTCTTTACAACCAGCAGTTTATCTTCTTGTCGTTGGGGAAAAAAAACAGCAAAAAACCAACAACAAAACCCACAACTACAAAGAAAAAAGAGGGGGAGAAAATACAAGCAGGAATGACTTGAAATATGCTTAATAGCTTCTTCTCCCTGTAAAAAAAAGAATAAATCAGATGTTGTCATTTCTGCACATACCAGCAAACTTCTGCTGATCCATTGCCCTTTTCTATCACAGTAGGTTTCCTCTGTGCTGTATCTCCTTCCTCTTCACAGTATTTATTTTTCCAGTTAATTTTTTCTTTTCCCTTGCCAGTCATGCACCCGCTTTCCTGTAAAGGGGAGCCACACCTGACAATTTAGAAATAAACGCTTTAATAAGTAAACATTTATTTTTCTTGCTGAGCGGAAACACTAGACATGGGGGCTTTATTCCTAGCTCCCACCAAGGTTTCTAGTGAATTCCTAAGTAATTTCTGCTCTTTTTATTTCTGTAGTGGTATCATGAAAGCTTTTTGCCACACACTGGGAATCTTCATACTGCATGCTACAAATGGTGTTTTGTCAAAAACTCATCTTCATTTTAAATCAGTCAAGGTACAGCTTGAAGGATTTTTCTTCTTTTCATATCTTAAGAGATTTTTGCAAGGCCATACCAAAACATTTATATTCCAGACACGATAATGTATCTTTTAAATCCAACAGCCTTATCTACTGTTAACTACACAATGCAATATGGAGATTTCTGTGTACAGGGCAATCCATGAGAAATGCTGCCAACTTTGGAATTGAACTGTTACCAGTGACTCAGCAGGTTTGCTCTGCAGTAGCAAAGCATTCAATATAAGCTTTTAAAACAATCACAATTACTGATTTTTCCCCAAAGTAACTTTCAAAGAAGACTACTCAGATCACATTTCTAGTTAAAGTTCAGGAGTTTCCATGCCTGTGATCAGGAAGCCACATTGGTGGCTTAGAAGTCTGGGCTCTTCAGAGGTAAAAAAACCCACAACAATTTCATAATGCCTACAGTGAATGCACAAATAACTTTAAAACAACAAGAGTCATAAGCCCCTCTGGTGCTGGCAGTTCCAGCCCCTAGATCACGGGATGACCATAAATCCCAGTGAGAGGAGAGGGAAGAGCCAGCCCAGCCTTGCTCCCAACTCTTCTTATCCAAGGGAGCCTTGGCCACGTTGCATGCACTTGTGGTTTCCTCCTCCTTTCAGAATTTTGCTAAGTGTGGTTTTAGTCATGAAAGCAGCAAAAATAAACCTAACAATGCCTTTTTTCCTGTCTAGCCATCAGGGAGCATCTCCAAGTCCCTGGCTGATAGTGTGAAAAGAGAAGGCTCAGTGCTTTTGAATGGAGATGCCCAGTCATGCCCATGTATGAGTCCCCTTCTAAAACATCATGGAAGTGAGACAAATTCCTCAAAAGCTCTATATATCTGCAATAAACTGAGAATCTTTATACCAGGTGTAAGGCCCCTATGAAAAAAATATCACCAACTTCAAGTGTATTATCTGAAGCAAAAAAGCACTGAACGATTTAAGAGTTTCACATCAGATTCCTTTCCATCAATGACTTTTCCAAGAGCTTCCCCAAAGCTGCATGGAAATACATCAAGTGTTACTTTGAAAAGCAGTCACGTTTTGAAAATTATTTACCATGCTGCTAACTTTCCCAGACTTCAAAGGTGATGCCTGAGATTGTTTATCATCGTGAAATAGATACATTATTGAGTCTGGAATATAAATGTTTTGGTATGGCCTTGGAAAAACCTCTTCAGCTAACTCTGCCTTGGGCTAGAATGATTTAAAAAATAATGCATATTTTACAATTCTATTACTTTTTTATCTGCAATAAATAGCCAGGCTTACCTTCTCCATCATGCCCTGTCACGTGCGCTATCACACCTAAATTCTACACACTTTTAACCTTTTTTTTATAACAATGTTAAGATCTAGCAACATGCCCTAAAAATCAACAAAACCTGGAATTATTTTTTATTAAGGGAGGAGCAACTGCAACAAGGAAGGCAATATAGGCAATGTGCTGTGTCAGCTCCTGCCTTCCTGTGTGCAGCCCAGCAGATCACAGCTGTGATACACAGTGATGTGAAGCGGTGTCTGCATCAGTCCTGAGTCATTCCACAGCTGAGAGGTCAAACACAGCCTTAAATCTCACTTGAAAGCTGACCACAGAGTTGATACAGGGATGGAGGAATGATTGTAGCCTGTTAAAATAAGGAAAAAAAAAGAAGAGGAAAAAAACCCCAAACAGGGGATTCCTTATGGGTTTCTGCTGTTGTTTTTCTTGATTCTTGAAGATTCATGTGATTTAAACAAATCTAGAAGGGATGAGAAAGGAAATACAATAATTTCCATTACCCACACAATGACTATGTGAGGCTTAATTGATGGGCATTTGTAAATATGCTTTGTGATTTCTGAAAGGAAGTTGTTACAGAAGAAAGGTGCCATAAAAATGTCAGTTACAATATAAATCTTATGCCATATACAATAAAGATAAATATAATAGACATTTTAGAGGGATTGACAAAGTTCTCATATACATATTTCAGATGTTTCTTATTCCACTCTCCCCACACTACTTCAGCTTTAAAAATGGAGTCACAAAATAAGGAGCAAGGTCACACTCTACACCAGCTCCTCACCACAGAGCATGCAGCTCTGTTTCCCCGAGTTAAACTCTCTGGAAGATTTGCAGAGCTGATTCCCAGTGTCCACAGCCAGTCTACATTTGGAGCAGAGCATAGCAATCCCTCTCTCATCCCTGACCCCCAGGCCAGAGCTGTCACCCCCCAGCCCAGCTCTGGTCCTTGATGCAGCACTACAACACCTGGGTTTCAACTCTTGGAATGCCTTCAGCAATCCATTTGCTATTCACTGGGTCCATTTTTACTACCAACGCTGTTTTAGTGTCCCAAATTCACAAATATCCTCAGGGTCTCACAGTCTGTCCATGATTTCTGTAACTTCCCTGGTCTCTCTCAGCTCCGCTTGCTGGGATGAGGACGGGAAAGGGCACAGATGCCCAAGGAGCCGTGGTCTCCCTGACTAGACCACAACTCTTCTTAGTCCAAGTTTTAAGGCTATGGTTACATGAGTAAAAAAAACTGGATCTGTGTAGTTCCAGATTTGTTTTCAGCACATTTATCCCGGAGCAGGAGTGTCTGTTGAGCTTGTCAGAGTGCATGGTGCAGTTTGTGCTCACCCCACCTCTGCTCTGAGGTTCAACAGCTGGGATGGAAGTGAGGCACAGGGCCTGATCTGGCATAAAGCTTGGCTGTTCAGTGTTAATCCATCAGAATTTTTAAAATAAACTGGAACTGGCAGAGAGTTTACACCACGTAAATACTTGATCTCATATGGCAGCACTTTTTAATCCTGTACTGTCCAAAAACTAAGTGTATTCTGTTGTCACACCACTCCCTTCATCCTTTGGTGTTTGGTTCTTCTGTAACTATAAAATAGGGATCCCAGCATGTCTATAATGGGATTCACATAAATTCCTCATGAAAGCATGCACCTACTTGGAAGCAATGCTGAATTGATATTGAACATTTCTTCTGAATGGTACTAAAATCCTCAGAGATTAAAATGAAAATGCATCAATCCTTCAGAGTGCTGGGGGCATGTATTTATATTTAACTTAATCCTGAGATTAACATATTCAAAACAGACTTGGCAGTTCATTATGAGAGAGCTGTAAAAGTACTCTGAAGTATTCAGAATAATCAAGGAAGCACATGCTGTATCAGGGACCAAGATGGAGCTATTTGGGAAAAGCGTAGTTCTGTCTGGCACAAAGAACACTCAGTGATGACCAGAACGCTAATTTCAACAAATGCTCAAGAGATGCCCATATCTTACTTTGCACTTCTTGTATAATGCTACATATGGAAGGAGAGAAAGAGTGCTATGATTCTATTCTTGTTGGGGAAAGATTTGAGCTTCAGAGAATTTTTAAGTTTTAGTAACTCATCTCCTTTCACAAGCTTGAACTTGATCCTGGAAACTGCTCAGTTCCATTCATCAATTGACTTTGTGACTGCATCTTAGTAATAAAAAAATGACACCTGAGTACTTCAAACAGCATTTATTGAATCTAAACAGAGTAAACTCTTGCGATCTGTAAATTATGCAACCAACACTTAAACTTAGATGTGTTAATCAGGGAATGGAGGAAACACAGTTAAAGTGAGCTGATACAAGTGCTACTTTTTCAATAGCCAAAAGATGTTGCTGAAGAAGGGGAAAATGAACGTTTTTTTGGTTTTGTGATAGGTCAATCTAGTGAGCAGGTGTCTTTTCACTTGGAACACAGGTTATGAGAATGAAAGCTAAGCAAGTGGGAGCAGAAGAAATTTTAGACAGATAAACTTCTCTATAAGCCTATTAACATCTGATTGCTTTTGAATACTAACAGACAGTGTCAGTGGGATTTCTTTGAAGGGGCTGTTTTGCAATCACCTACAGCTAAAACTAAGAGACCATATGATGCCCAGAACACACAGCATGTGGGAACACCTTGACAGGCCAGGGAAGAGTAGACAAATGGGGTTTGAAATCTGTGATGAAACAAAGTGATCTTTTGCCATCTCCTGATTAATTACCTTGGCAGAAACAAGCTGCTCAATAAGATTTCTTTGGGTGTAAAATGCAAACCTAAATTCATGCTGTTTAATTCAAAGGAAAAGGCAAAAGCTGGGTTAAACCTATGGTATCCCTGCATTGTTCTGAACAGAGACTGGATTAGGCTGAGCTTTGCTCCCCAAACTGTGGCTCCAGCTCCAGGGTTATGATGCAAAGTCTTTGGTAGGAATTTAGGCTTGAGCTATTGCTGCCCCTCACTGCTGGCTGGTACCTCTGTGTTCTGCCCTCTGGGTCCTGCTGGCCCTCCTGGGGTTTGATTGGTGCTGCCAATCAGGTCAGGATATTGATCTGGCTGTGAGCCAGCATTCCTAAAAAGGTTTGGGTTTATTTTGCTGTTCAAACCAGGTATCTCCACAGCTGGTTTCCAATGGCACCAAAGGCAGGGGTGTGGGCTGCACTACAGAGGTAGGCATGGATGTAAGAGGAGGACAGGTATTTATTAAGCCAGCATTACTGCCAGGCACATGCAGCAACATGACTTTGAACCACATCTCGTCCACACACGTCACATACCGAATTCCACCAACAGGAGACAATTCCCCTTCAGTTCATGTGGAAGGGGCTTGTGGTTTAGCATAGGAAAAGCTGTATTATTTCCTCTCTTGCCAAACATTTCTGAGCAGCTACAGTGTTCACCTCATTGACAGGTGTGAAACTCTACCTGGTCACTAATCCCTTACCTGCTCCCATGGATAATTAACTGCTAAGCATAAATGTAGCCTGCAGCATTTTCTGTTGGGAGGAAGCCCAGGTGCTGCAGAATGAAGATCCAAACTTGCTGCAATACCAGGGTTATATTACCAATCCCCACACACCCTGAGTCATGTGCCTGCTGCCTCAGTTCCTCCTTTTTGCTTCCCTGATGAGCACATGCATGCACTCACATGCACATGTGCACAAACCACACGCTGTGGGGTTCCTGCATTCAGAGTTATGCAGCCCAAATTACACCTAAAGGAGTTTTCTAGGGCTTAAGTGCTTCTGGATGCTTAATAAAACACTGAGCTAAGGATCTCAGTGAAGTCTATGGCAGTGTAGAAGGGAAGGGCCCCAGTTCTCATCTCCTGCTCTGGAACTTTAGTACTGCTGTCTCTTGCTATTGGGCTCTTGCTATCATGATCCTTATAACAAGGTCTTTTTAGGGTATGTAAAAAAATATTTTCTTTCCACTGCTGTTTCAGGAACATTAATTTGCATTTGCTTGCTTTTTCTGCACGCTGACATGCAAATGTCCAGAACACCTGAACAGATCTCCATTCAGAATTGCTTGTATTAGTGCCTAAGAAGAGGCCGAGCACCCTTCACTTTGTGTACAGTTCTCTTTCTTCAAATAAAGCTGGAGTTAATGCCTTATCAGGATAATTCCTCTGCAGGTGAAGACTTTCAGAACTCAAAACATCTGAAAAAATTAATACAGCAGCTTCTCTGAATATCCCAAAATCTTCAGAAAGAGTGAAGATGAAGAAAACCCACTGAGAACAGACATCATTGAAAGGAAGCCTGTGTGGAACAGTGGAAGTGTTTGGAAGGGAGACTTCCTCAGGGTGAAATGTTACTTAGCTGCAGGACAGATTGAAATTACCTGTCTGTGCTTAAAATCCAGATTCAGCTCACCCAGATATGTTTGCAGCCAGCATCAGTCAGAGCTGCACACTGGCTTCTCAGGAATCATTATTCTTTCCTTGCCTTTTGTTTTTGGAACTACTTCAGAATTAGCTGTGTACTCAGACCTAAAGTTATAAATGATACCAGTAATAAGGGACATACCTTATTTCTCCAATGCACACACCTGTTGGAGCTATTGCCCTCTGGCAATTGCCCTAATGTAAGTTTTCCTTAATGTCCAATACCAGGTTACTTGTTTATGTGTTTCAGTATTTTCAGGAGGGTAGAATCTGGCTACATAATTTTTATGTACATTGGAAGAAAGCACAGAAAGAAAAAGGTTTTTATTTTCCTCAGATGGTATTGGTGCTAGTTGCAGACTAGTTCATGTGTTATTTCTTCTTTGGGACCTGTGGATTTTCTTTGACTTCTCCGTTGCACACCGAAACTCCTTTCTAGTGTACATGGGTTTTCTGAGGACATCAGTCATCCCACCTGGAGGATGAATTTTGACAGGTCAGTGTTTTGGAAGGACCATTCAAGGCATCCCTTGGGGCTGCCAGACACACTGTACAAGCTCAGTTCACCATCTCTACTGGTGTTTGGAGCAGACAAACCAGGAGTGAAGCCAGGACAGCAACAGTGATGAAGAGGATGTGATCATTTTGTAGAGTTCCCAAACAATGGATATATTTATCGACCTGACAAGGAACTCCCTTGGTGGGCAGGAGTCAAAAAGGTTAGTTTTGAAGGTAAAGAGATGGGGTGAAACTGAGTCTGTCCTTTGGTTTTATTTTGTGGAATGAGAGGCAGACAAATTGCTGGAAACAGGAGTTTTTCTCACTGCTCCAGAGGGTGGCTTGACAGAGGAGATTTCCTACAGAAGAGAGACATCCTCTATACACCTCCCTCCTCTCTTTGTAGCTTTTCTGACCCGTGAGCATTTCTCACAATTCAAGAACCAAAGAGAAAAAAAAAAAGGAGGGGGGACATAAAGCCTGGGTTTTTAACACTTCCTTCCAAACTGTTCTAGCTGGGTTAATTTTGCTGCTGTTCAGTTTACTGTGGTATTTTCTTTCAAGTTTCATGGACCCTAGAGGCCTCTTCACCTGTGATGTTACTGAGGCTCTTTCTTCTCAGGATTGTGTCTATCCAGTGCAGATGTCTTTGATTGTATTTTACCTACTACAAGAAGCAACATACCCAAATCATTGGTGGTGTTTAGACTCCCACTGTCTTGTTTGGGTGTCCCAATTCAAGGAAAATGTGCAAAAGCAAAGACAGCATTAGCTTAGTTCCTCTTGACCCTCCCTTATCTGTAGACAGAGACATGGGTCCATAAACTCAGTGTTTACTTAAAACATAACTGCGGGTACTGTTAAGTTGGTAATGAGGAAAATGAAGCAGAGATCAAAAGATTCGCTTTTTTGTGGATTTAATTTTCTTCCTCATCTTTGCACTTTGGTCATAAACACTGCCATTCCCCCTCTGCCCTCCTGAAGATTAAGTTGGGAAATATTTTTAGTAAAGACATGAGTCTACAGAAGGGAGTATTAGACTGTGACCTTACAGCTGCTTTTGAAGTTTTTGAAAGCTACATGGCAAACGTTCCCAGCATTTCCAAATTCTCAGAAAAAAGAGATTCATAGATTGCTCTTCATTAATTTAAGTGTACTAACTAATTGGCCACATGTATGTTTATTCCCTTTCTCTCATGCATGCACACACAGAGCAAAGCCAACACATATATTCCAAGATGCCTGAAACAAATAATGGACCCACAGTATTGCCTCAATCGCTACTGGCATGGGAAGAAAAGTAAACAGCAAAACAGGAAAAGGAAGGCTAAAACTAGATTAAACAGATTGCTGCATTCAAGAGTATGCAGTCATCTGGGAACTTAATGAAAAAAAAAAGAGAGTTGAAAGGAAAAGTTAAATAACATACAGTCCTCTCTTGTATTTGTGAAAATCCCTCACCAGCTGTGTGGTAAAATGCCCTTAAACTAGCATGCAGTATAAATCTTGGATGTACAGAATTAACCTTTCATTCATGAAGGTAAGCAAAATATCAGGTTATTCCTCATCACTGGAATTCAAATTAGGCCCAGATTGTTCAACAGGAGCTGGAAGATGACGGGGATAGAGAAAATGATCTTCTTTGTCTCAGTTACAGGAGAAAAAAAAAGTAATTTCTCAAGATAAAGACATGTTACCAATGGAAATTCATGCTGCATGTAACACAATATGGTTTCAATTATCTGTAAGAGGAGGTGTGCAAAAATCAAGGTAATTTAAAAACCTGACCTATCACCAAAGCCAGCAAGATCCCTCACTGTTTCTATTATTTGAAGCCAAAATCTCCTGCTGAATACTCTAGTCTTTTTTAATCCTGGTTTGGATTTGAACTTGAACCTTCGGTCCTAGAATAAATCAAATCCACGTCTTAATGTGCTCTTTCCAGACTGTTTCTGATGATAACACAACCTCTATTAAAATAACCTGGCTTTGCTTCTGCAGTGATTTCCAAGAGCTACAACCAGGAATTTTGCTACTTTCCTGACTGACTGCACAGATATACCTTTCCAGGTTAGCTGGCCGAGCCAAAAAAGAAACCCTAGCCTCCTTCACCACTGTTTCAGATTTTTACATTTGGAAATATGAAACTATTTTAGAATAAAGACTCTGTTGGGACAACCTATCATGTCAGTTAGGGAATACTTCTCCCTCCTGTCTGATCTTCAAAAGCAGTTAAACAATTTGTCTGCAGTATTTCTGAGTTCTGCTGCAGCCTCAGAAATGGAAAGAATTTTTTGGAGTAAAACATGTTGCTGCCCACTGGTCAGAAGGCACAGAAAGAGACTTTTCAAGTAAGTTAAGGAGAAATGCATCTGTTGTCCTGAGAGGAACACCTGTAAGTAACCCTAGGGACTCTTTTCAGCATAGTCTAAACCCAAGGTGTTCTCCTATTATGCTACCAGGGCTATTATGTTTGGGCAAATGCTGTTTTTCTGACAGAATGTGTAGCACAGTACGCTTCTTCCTTAATCACAAAGTCTTCTCCTCCGGGTCAGGAAAGACCTTTCTATTACATTAGCCCAGTCTGGGCTAGTGAGTCCCACAGGTTCACCTTCAAGTATTCAAGAGCAGATGTCTCTCATGAACTCAAACTTGGGCAGCTGAACCTCCATTTCCAATGATATTTCACATAGGACACTACTTTTTGTTTATCTTAACCAATGTCCTGCAGCAGCACTTGGCTAACTTGTTTCTAAAATAAGCTGCATTTCAATTTCCAAGTGATGGAGATATAGATAAAACTATATACATGAACTGGTCTCCAGTGCTTCTGGACTCCTATGGCCAACTTAACAGTGACTTATATTAGCCCAGATTCCACTGGATTGCTTAGGGTTGCTTAGGTCAATGCTAGGGTGGTTGGCGGTGTAAATGTCAGATCTATATCTGACCTGTCACAAACAGGAGATCTGAAGTTCTAGGACAGCCAATATCTGAACGTTCATCTCTATTTTTCCAGTAAAGTAGAATATTTATTTCAGAAAATAAATTATGACTGTACATGTTGCTTTTCCACCTGTATGAGCCATAGACAAGCAAAAATCATTCCATAGAACTGGAAACACTCTTATCAGATTTGAAATCATGATATTACAACAGAGGGTTTCTATATATAGAAGTAGGGCAGTGGCTCTCTGGTTGTTATCATTAAATTTTATTTTATTTTTCTGAAGATTCCAGGTACTGGTACCATAGAAACAACATTAAAACACTAAAACCTCAAGACGTAATGCTCATCACTGTCTCTCTAGTATTAGATTTTAGCCTTTGTGCTCCACTGGCAGTGCAGGGAATGGTGCCTATTTCAGCAGCTGCATCAGAGAGGGAGTTTGCAGCCAGCCTTGCCCTTTTCCTCCAGCTCTTCCATCGAGTACCTGATGGGTTTTCAGCCCCTAGTCCATGAATTCCCACCTCACTCCCTGTCCCAGAAATGTCTAAAGATCTGAAAGTTTCCAAGGAAGGTTTTTCCCCCTGTGCTGAGTCTTCAGCTGCAATCCCTGTGCTGGTGGAATGCAGGTGGTAGACAGCAGTGATTGCTTCAAGGACTGCAAATAGAGGGAGAAAAAAGTACTCAAATAGATGAGACCCTGGTACAAATGAAATCAGAAGGAATTTAGCTGTTTACATGAATGGAGCCAGGATTACCCTCCTAGCCAAGATGATAAGACCCTGAGGTTTATCTATACATTTACTCTTGTTTTCTGCCAGCAGTAAACACAGTAAAGGGTAAGATAAAAGCTGTATCAAAGAAGCTGACTGAGCTACAAGGGAGGTTTCTCCAGGTTTTGGGCCACAGGATTCTCTTGCACAAATCAGTACATAGGAGAGCCATTGTGCAAACACTACACACCATTGTTTATTTTGTCACATCACAGCTCATCAGAGCCCCTTCAAAACGCCGAGGATCTTCTGGGGGAGTGGGAACTGCAGAAGGTGAATGCTGCAGGATGGGAGAGCTCCCTCCAACCACTGCAGCTGCCTCGTACAGGACACTGCAGCTCATCTGATCTGCAGAATGAAAGCTGATTAAGGGCACAAACTATTCTGAATGTGGACCTTGACTCATTTACTGTGCTGTAAGTAACACTGCCATAGCTCTGGTGTACTGTCAGTCCATACTTTGGCAAGGGGAAAAGGTTCCATGACACAGCTTTCCCCAACTTCATTAACACTGTGCTGTCCTACCAGAGGGATCTGAGGGAAACACTGGTGATTTTAAGACATTACTGGTCACAGCTGTCTGTTCAAGAAGTGTTTGGACAATGATCTTGGGCACATGGTGTGACTTTTGGGGATGGTGCTGTGCAGGGGCAGGAGGAGGACTTGATGATCCTTGTGGGTCCCTTCCAACTCAGCATATTCTCTGATTCTGTGAACATCCTGCATATGAGATAATATAGATGAAACATCCATTTGTTTGAGGCTATTTTACTTGGGATCAGCTCAACTTTAATTGTTTCCTAGAAATCATCAAGAAGTGACCACATCACCTGGAACAACCATTGATGATTTACATTGTGATGGTTATCCAAGAGAATCCTCATAAGGAGAGAGAAGACAGAGCCAAGAAAACAAAAGAACATGTGCCACCTTGCTGCTGAGGCTACTGCCTTCCTAGCAGAGCTGGCAGCTCAGCTGCCTGCACTGCACAGACTCATAAAGCTCTTTTCCAGCCTAAATGGTTCTAAAATCATTGAGTCCACCTCTAAACCTAACCCAGCCAAATCCAAGAAGCTAAAAGAACATCAGCTTTCCTGGTTGTGATGGATCTGACATGTTTCAGGGTTCTTTCTTCCCATCCTGTGGCCTGACACAAAGGGAAGAGACAGATTCACAGAGCTCTCCTACCTCCAGATCCTCCTGGACACCTCTCCAGGACACAGAGCACTGGGCTCAGCCCATGTGTCAGCAGGAGCCAGCCCCATTTCCCTTCTCCTCCTTGTGGTGAATAATCCCCAGCTCATACCAGGCAGCAGTAGACAAGTGGAAAAAATTTATCTCTTGGTTTATCCACCACCAGTAATGTAAGATTTAATCATGTATCCCCTGCCATTTGTGTCCTGAGCTTGGCACCTGAAACTGTGCTGCAAGTTCAAGGCAGCTGTGATCAGCATCCATTCCCTGTGGTAAGTTCAGGAGCAGGAGCAGCCCAGCTGTTGAAACAGGGTCATTTTTCAGTTCTTGCACTGTTCTTGGAGCCAGTGACTGCCCTCCCTTTTACAGCTACAAAGCCAGGCATCGGCGTGTAAATCAGCCTGCTCCTGTCTCACAGTCTGCTAGACAAACTCCCAGCAGAGGTGTGAACTTCCCCAATTAATCTTAATGAAGTGTTAACTTCAAAGCAGAGCTGAAGCCATTTCTAGGTTAACAGAACCTTACAGAAAAAAACCTCCCAGCTTGACTCGTTAAAAACAGCTCCAAGGTGAGAGGATTGGTCAAATTTGGGAGTTATTCTGGGAGCTGGAAAAAATCCCACTTCAGTGGCAGCCTTTGCTTATGCACCGCTTCCATTGCAGTTGCATTGTTAGGAAACCAAAGGGTCAGGCAGCCAGACTGGAAAAACTGTACAGTGAATGCATGCTAAAAATATCACTGGAATGGAGCAGATGGAGCAAGATAAGGAGGCCTGGATGATAAAGGCTGTAAGGAGCTGTGCAAGCTCTTTGAGCCAAGTGATGAACTTGATCACACTGTCTTTTACCTTATTCAGGTCACTGAAGTGCAGAGCAGGATTCAGATCTTGAGCCCAGATTTAATCAGTGTATTTTCATAACTCTCACTTACCCAGGGATGCAGATCTTTTACCCCCAAAACAATAAAGTGGATTCCTCAAATTAGTCTCAGACACCTGCAGTATTGTCATTAGCTTTGCTAGCACTATGAGTTATTGTGGTATTCATGCATTTGGAAGTGTGAATCCACATCATGAACCCCAAATACAGGTCCCTTGGAATAAAACCCTCATTTGGAGAGCCCTGTACCCTTATTTTCCTGATAAAATGCCACAGAAGTGGAGCATTTGCAATGAAACCTTCCCTTTCATGTTTCTGTCTGGTTTGCAGCCAAGGAGCCCACCTAAGTACTTGGAAAGAAGGATGCAGTTTTGGGAATTAGGCCGTGACCCAGCAGTATATATTCACTTCCTATTCCCAGCATGATATGGTTGATCTTGGAGCTCATTTGTTACTCCAAAGCAGGACAATTGAGCAGGTCTAGTTGTAGGGAGCATATCAACAGAAAGGAAACACTCTCCCTGGGGAAAAGTGTCACCAGATCAGACTTGAATGACTTCCACGCTCAGGTACTCCAGCAAATGAACACTCCACTGCCTCGTTTTTAACTGTCAAAGGCAATAGGAAAAGTATTTCCTTAGAAGCAATTGCATGGATCTGTTTGATACAGCCCTCTAAAGCCAAAGCTGATGTGCTGAGCAATTCAGATTGCACTCTGGATACAAGAACTTAAATGTAAAAGAGGTAGAACCTTTACAAGCTCCCTTGAAGAACTCTGACTCAGCTGATTACTAATTGCCAGAACACACCCACATCTGCCTGTGTAAGCTTTTATAATTCAAAAAAGTAAAAAAAAACCCACCAAAGAGCAAAAAATAAAACCACAAAGTAAAAGGTTAAATTAATTATTCCTGTTTTGAAAAGTTCAAGAGTGAATGGCTGTATTGCCATGGATGCTGGTTTGTTTATAGTATTGTTTTTTCCTCATTATCAGCTACTATTAAATACCATAAAACAAGAGTTCATCTTCAGCATTGTACCATGGCTCTGACCTCCAGGTACTGCCAGCAGCTGTAGTGGGGCACAACACAGAGAATTTTACTTTTGCTAAAAGATGGATGTAGGTCAGATGATGCAGAAGCAGTAGTTCTTCCAGATCCACAACATTTTCTGCTGGATACCTCAAACCCAGCTATGCTCACCAGGGTCAGGAAGCAGCTATTGCAAAGTTATTTCATGCTGGAAGCTGCTTTGTGTTCTCCTTCCTCTGAAGTGTCTCATCAGAGAAGACAGACTAATAGTCTGAGCTTGGCAACAGCAGGCACAGTGAAGAGTGGAGCAGAGCAAGAGGTCCCACTTGTTTTAGGAGCCTTGGATCATCCCTGACAGGAATAGGAAGCAGTTATTTTAACTTACACAGTTATAAGGTAACTGGGAAAAGGGGTCTTTGATCAGCCTCAGGCTGCAAGATGTGTTGAGCTTCTGTGACACAGCTCAGTCATGAAACCAAATTTACAGCTGCCAACAAGTTCTTTCCTAAGTCAGGGAGGCTTTATTTTTCCATTGGAATGGGAATATTAGTGGATATTTACTATGGCACACAGGCTGCACTGGCTGACAGAGCTCTGCACTGCTTTTCCTAGTCCTGTGCCAGCAGGAAAAGAGCAGTGGTGCTTGTCCCCACCAGGAGCACAGTGCTGATGCTGCCCCACTGCCACCACCTCCTTCCCAAGGTGTGTGTGCTCACATGGAACAGTTTGGGCAGCACAGATTGCATTGTCTTCATTAATCCTTTAGAACTGAGCGTACAGCAGTTCCAAACACTTTTTCCAAATATTTTTTCCAACCAATTCAGTATCCAACTTCGAAGTCTGGTCTGTATTGCATTCGCCAAAACCTGATCTATAAATAAATAAATAAATAAATAAATACACACATATAAAAAATTACAGATATATGGAAACGCAATGGAACAACTGTACTTGAGCTTGATTTGTCAGATACAGTCTATGCCCTTTTTAGAACTGGTTTCATACCTTGTGTGTTCCTCACTTAGAGAACTTTATGGAGCCCAGAAACCAATTACAAACAAAAATAATGATTCCACATTTTACGCATTAATTATTAATGTTTAAAAACTTTGCTTTATTCCTCCTCCAAATTTTCACTTGCATAATAACAGCAGGAGGAACACACATCCCACAGCATAGCAGCCCCTACTGACTGGGCAGAAGTTGGTGCTTCCCCAAATGCTGCTCTCAGGGCTGCCAAGGCAGATGTAAATAAGTGATGCTGCTGCACTTTTCTCAGCCTGCTTTGCATAAGACAGCTTGCAGGAGTTTAAACCCACAGCAATGAACACATGCTTTTGGATACCAGATCACCACAGCCACAGAGGGACAAGTTCTCAGACATCCCTCAACTCCCAATTAATTACAGTACTAATAAGCAGAAGAGTGTGTGCACATATGCTAGTGCCTGCATCCATTTCTGATGTAAATATTATAATAATTAGTAATAAGAATTAAGTAAACTGTGATTCTTTGGCCCCAAGAGAGACGACTAAGAAGTATAGTAGAGATTTACACTGTAAAGTGATACACAGGAGGAAAGTAAAGCCCAGTTGTTCACATTCTATCATTTTAAGAAGCAATTGGTGTCACACAGAGGGAGCAGATACGAGATTTAAACCAAATAAGATGTTCTTCACATCACATATGGAACTCCTTGCTACAGGACACTGTGGATGCTGAAGGTTTACAAGTGTTGTATGAATTGTTTTCAGCCTTCCACAATGTAGCCTGGATTTTAACAGGCTGTGGAAAGCCAGTCTTAATGGAAATCATGGACAATCATGTGGATCCCTTCCCCTTGCATCTCTGATCACACAACGTTTGTCTGGCAGGGACAACAGCAACACTTATGGAAAAATAATGGCAGTTGTATCATTGGAGAATTAAGCTGCTGAAAATAAGAACACCAGCACCAAACTATCCATTCTCTCTGTGGACCACTAATGATATATTTACTAAGATTGCTGAGCCATGGGAACATACAGTCCTGTACTTAATAACATGAGTCATTCAAATGGAAATTTTCTACTCTGAAATTTTATGGCTCTGATTAAGAGCATTAACAAAAATCTATACTTGCTTCATGCTTTTTTTGGTAACATCTTTGTTTTGAACATTACCTGTATGATATTTCCATTTAGAAGAATCATAAGGGTAAGAGGGTAAGCGTTGCAAGTTCTGCTTGCAAAAAAAGGAGAGTTCATTGGCCTAAATTCATATCAAAATCCCACACACATATATAATTAAGAAAACAAGTATTTTTCTTGGTTTTATTTCCTACTGATGCAGCAGAGAACTCTCCTCTTAATTAAAAGTGTCATTGCCAAAACAGCAGTTGAGGGTGTTGAGACTTTTGTTGTGCTATTATTGTGTTATTTTATTGTGTTATTAACACAAACTGGGGTAAACAAAGTGCATAGAAAAGTCTGAGGACTAAGCATTTAAAGAAATGACTGGGTTTCTATAAAACTCAGCAGAAATGGATGGCAGTCATGACATTGGTGTCTGTAAGAAAATGGATTTGGCTTATCAAATCCAGCACTTCATCTCTGTTAGGAAAAGTCTCTCAGAACGGGGAAGGAAAAAAATGGGAGGGATGGACTGCAAGTGACACACTGCAGAGGCAGCAGTGACAGCAAGGCTAAAATATGCTACAGGAGACATTGCTGTCGTAGCAATTCTTCATGGAAATGGCAAGGCCAACAGCTGGCTAGAGATGGAAGACTCATCCAGACATAAAGAGAAGTGACCTGAACTACTGCTTGCAATTTGATCTCCAGTCAAAGAAAAAATGTAGTTTGTATTCAGAACAGTCAGTGCTGTCACCTCAGTGTTTGCTGTTCTCTGGGCTCTTGGTTCCAGGCTGATGTGTTCTTCCCATAGAAAAATCATTGTGCCTCTACAGAAAATAAAAGCTATGAAACTATAGTTATAAATGATCATGGCCATGGATCAGCTCTCATTCAACAGCTTCTTGTTAGCTTGCACTTGATCATTGCAGCTTTTCCCCCAGCCTGCCTTGGCTCCTGGAAGAATACAGTGAAATGCAGTTTCTATTTTTAACCAAGGCAGTTTTCATCCCACATCACATTACTACCAGCTCACCCTGGCAGACTCAAACATCAAGTAATAGAACAGCTTGGGTTGGAAGGGACCTTAAATATCATCTAGAACATCTCAATTTACTTTCTTAACTCTAGAACATCTCAATTTACTTTCCTAATTCTGGGCCAAACTGTCTGCACATAACAAAATTAGACTATGAAGCTAATTCCCATGCATACCATGTTGTACTTTATGTCCAATCTTACTCTTTCTGTCCACCAATAGTTCAGTGTTCTTCAGTTCAGTCAATACATTCAATATGTTTTCTGGCAATAGTTTTACACACTTACAGTGAAAAAAAAGGTGGTACCACTTCTTTTCCATTTTTCCTCCACCATTTCCAGCCACCAGTTCAGTGTTTTCTTTAAGACTCAGCAGTTTCATAGACATTCAAAATACTGCAGCCCTACTGAGGTCAAACAACATAAACCCAGGGCATCTCCATTCTGGCTTTTCAAAACTGACCCTTTTCTGGCTTTACTAATAGAACTTGTCTTAATTGCATGAATCTCTCTCAGCTAGATAATTCATCAATGAGGTGACTTCTGATGTGTGTGTGATTTAATCTGGGTCTTGGAATGAGCCTCGGGGGCTCCTCAGGTTTATGGCTGAAAAAAGGAGTTTCATGGGGATAAATGTAGGGTTCTGTGGGGACTAAGGGGGTCAAATGGGAAGAGATCTGGGGCAAAGTGGCAGAGCATTGGATACTGGGTTTTATCATCTTGGTAAACTGCAAACATAAAAAAAATCATTGTTTTACCAATTTTCCCCATATTAGAATTTGTATAAATTACACATATAATATATGGTATACGTAAATATAAAATACTGTCATCTTGCTTTATCATTTAGATATAGATACATCCAATGAATCAAGCCCTGAAAGGGACCTCTTATTTTCTTGCTGGGAACTGAGTCTTTCATCCAATTTCAAGTCTTTTTATAGGTTAGCTGCTCTGGAAGGCAGTCTCCAGGATTGCTGGTCAGTTCTAGCAGCACTGTTCACATGGTGCACCCATCACTCAGCTTTCTCTGCACTTTGCTGAACACCACACAATGTAAAAAATCGCTGCTTTTGCCCATTATTACATGATCTCAGTCTCCCAAAGCACCATCTTTGTTTCACCACAGCCCTGGTAAAGTTAGGAATAAGACATCCTTTACAAGAATATTTTTGTATGGAAAATGAAAATTGTATCTTGAAGCCTCATTTAAAGAGATTAAATAAACTGTGAAATTTGTCACCTGCAGATGCTGCTGCTTCTGTATCTATACTGTTTGGCAAAATTATCTTTAGAGATAACCCTTGATTTCAAGAGACCATGGGCTTGAATCAAGTACTCAAATTTGGGGCAAGACTATTAGAAACTCCACCAGCCCTGAAATATGAGCAGCAGGGCTGTCTGGAGTGGGAATAACTGGAATTCATATCAGTGGTGGTGATGTAATTTGGGACAGCTTGGACATCACATGAAAGGCAAAGAAAAATAAGAGACAACACATCCACAAACACAGACACAGATTAGCAGGGAGTTTCACCTCAGGAAGTCTTTGTGGCTCCCTGTTCCTGACAGTAACGTGTCTGTAAATGTCACCCAGCAGCAATGCATCATCCCACGAGCCACAGAACACAGAGGCAACCAAAAGGGTGATGAGGAAGAGATTGCCAAATACTTTTGGAACAAGTCAGGGATTGGGCCTGTTGGGAGAAAAATTACGCAATCCAATAAACAGTTTTTGCCAAGAAAACCAAGACTGAGGGAGGAAGCTGCCTGTGCCAGTCCTGGCCACAGAGGAGAAGGCTGTTTCTCTGGGAAAGACAGTGAAGTCAGATTAAATATTTACTTCCCCTCCTTGTCATCTTCCTTCTCTACTTAATGTCCCTGACAATGAATTTGGTCTCAGACAGCAAATTTGGTTCACCTGGTCCTCAGACCAAAGCTCGCCTGTGAATGGTGTGTGGCTCACTGAACTGAATTTTAACAGATATACATGGCATGGGAGAATAATTACTCCAGAGAAGCTCCATTTCCTTCTTCCCTTTACAGCAGAGCTCTGTCGTCTGCCATTGGCAGAAAGACCTCTTTTATCTTTATTATAGACAAACAATTAGAGATAAAAAGGAAAAAACACACTCCCAGGAAAGGCTAATTCCATTCTCTGTTCTCTGAGCACATCTACCCTGCTCACTGAAACAAGAGGAGGGTTGGCAGACCATGGCAAAGGATGCACCTTTGTGAAAAAGCCACAGAGGTACACATCTCTCCAGGAGAAATGAGAGGCTCCATGGACTCAGCGCTGGGAAAAATCTCTGGAGTTTCACCTGCTGATGCCCTGTGTTGGTGAGCTGCCCTGGAGCCCACAGGCTGGACAGCCACTGTCACTTCTGGGGACACTCAGCCTTGGATGCTGTGCCAACATTGCCACATTGTAATCTCCAGTCTGGGGGGAAATGAAGTCACAACAGCCACTGGAATAACTTCAGGAAAGCTTTCCATGAGGCAGCAGGGATGGAAAACCATTACCGACAAGGAGTGAATGAGAAACAGTGGAAAACTCTGTATCTCATTAGCAGTTGCCACAATGTATGGATTAGGAGGATTAATCTGGTGCCATATGCTGCTCCAGGTGGGCTGAGGGAGGACTTGGCTCCACCAAGCAACTCCGAGTTTTAACAGGTTAATACTGGCAAGTTTATTTAATGCACTGAGCTCAGTTCCTGTTGGCTGATGTTAATGTTGGCACAATGAGGCTGATGAAAACACTGTGCAGATGTCCTCTGGTGATCCAGTCCCTCCCCAACTCTTGCAGCTATCAGATAATAAACTCTTTTTCCAAGGTGGCTCTGGCTGGTGATTCACAGCAGATTCCTTGCACTGGTTCTCCACTTCCTTTTGGAATGTGTCTGGACTTCTCACCTAACTCACTTCTTTCTTCTCCACCACTCTTGGCATTGGCCAGTCACAATTTCATTTCTTCCTGCTTGCAGAGAGTGGAGCTGAGCTGGGAGCAGGGGGACACTCCAGGACTTCCCTGGTGATCACATCCCACTGCTTTATTTTAGACTGCTACAAATACTTCAGCTGGCTGGAATTTTTTCTTCTTTTTTTCTTCTTTTTTTTCCCCCTCTGTTTTCTTCCTTCTTTTTCTTCTTTAGGAGCTTTTTCTCCTAATTAAACTCATCTTCTATACAGTTAATTCCCTGCTAATGTTTACTATATTGTTACATATTATAATAAAAGCATGTTAATTAAATCTATATTCATTATGTCATTATATGTATTATAATTATTTACTATTAATATAGCTGTAATTTATATTACTATTAACAATGAAACACAATGGCAAATTTAAGCCCCTGCCTTATTGAAGCATCCATTTAGAATATTCAGAGCAAATATCAGTTTTTCTATGGGAGTTTAATTAATTGTTGTCAATCATTTTTCTTTCTTATACATCAGCTTTGCTATCTTACTCCTACTTTTCATGAAGTTCACATTTCCTACAATCATTGGTAATGGACAATAGGAAAATTAGGGGAGGATGTTGGAAAAAGAGTGGCTCCTTATAGGTACCTGTTGTGCAATATTCAAGTGGAGGTATGGAAAAAGCAATCCATAGGGAAATTACTGGCTGTAAGATCTTGGGAGCATGAAGAAAAAAGTCAAAACTTTGTTCTCTGAAGAGTGGTGGCATCATATGGTGAGACCACTCTTCCAGTTCTCTTGGCAACAAGCTCTTTCAACATGAAATCCAGGACAGATTTTGGCTGCTCTGCTTGACCTCATATATGCTCTTTTCCAGCTCAGGAATAAATTCTGAGATTCTGAAGCACTTCAGCTTTTTACCATTGTTCTGCAAAGGCCTGTATCAGTGGGGTGGAAAGCAGACTGTAAAAGGACATGTTTGAAGCAGTTTTATGCCTGGAAGGAGGAATAAGTGTTTCACAGCATTCAGACAGCTCCTCAGCCTGGGTGTGTTGTCAGCTCAGTGCCCAAATTCCAGGCTTTTCTCTGTATTTTCCTTTCCATGGGAAGGAAATTTGTATGTCTGGGCCAGATTAAGGTCACTGAGCAATGTAGTCAGATTCTGGAGCAGAATAATCAAGGTCCAAGACCAGGGGACACCCAAGGGTGCATCCCCAAAGCTCAGCTGAATTGTCACCTGGTAGCAGCAGCCCTTCTTGCCTGTGGGGGACAAGGCCCTTGATGTGATCTTCAGAAGGCAGGCTGCTCCTGGGGTGCTGACTTTTCTGTGATTTTCAGCTGCTGGAGCATATTAAACAAGCCTTTTCCCAGTGTTACTCTGCTTTAGTTGCCATAGGGATGCCTTGTGCCTGCGACTGGCAGGGATCTCAAGGCCATCTCTCTGGTGATGTGATGTCTGCTGTCAGGGAGTGAAAGCCCTGACTCATTTGCATTTCACAGCTACACTGATGTTTATTGCCAGCATCGGAGCAGAAGAAAAGAATGATTTGTTTTACTTAATTTTTTTTTCTATGAGGCCAGTTACAATTCTATTTTATATTCCCTTTTAATAGAAGTCAACATGGATCAAGCCTAGAAACTCATCATCTGAGGCAAGAAATGCATTGGTGACCTTCTCTGTAATCTAAAGATGTCACACAGATTTCCAGGAAACATAAAGCCTGAGGACTGATCTGTACATGGAGGGAAACAGAACTGATCTGTGCATGGTGGGTGGCACTGGTCAACTGTGTGCTTCAAAAGGCATCCTCAGCATTAGCCATTCATCTGCAAGGGAAAAGCAGCCTTCCTTCCACTGTGTCATGTCAATCTGCCAAAGGACGCTGTGACAGCATTGTTCCTTAATTAAAAATATTTTGAGAGTGAGACGTGATAAATATGAACCTCTAAGGAGAGAAATAAAGTGAATATTCTAATAATCATGCAAGCTAAATGTGAGTTGTGATTCAGCAAACAGGTCTGGGGAATTTGTCCTTATTTTTTAAAAATAACTATGTAAATAGAAATAGAAATGAAATCTGTAACATTTTTCCTTGTCACAACTAACCATGCTGCACCTGGCACTACAAGACCCATAGACTTATACTGTCTTCATCTGCAATAGGGTGAGAAATAGGGGATTGTTTTAGCAATGTTGAGGAAGAGAATTAATTTCCCCTTGATGCCTCCTCCCCAAAAGTTAACATTAAGGTGAATTTTCTTCTGCAGGACCACTGCACACAGGAAGGGCAGGGATCAAATTGTGAGGCTGAAAAAGAAAAATCAGGGGAAAAAGTCCGAAGACAAGGGACACATGTGTATATGCCCTGTGGCATCCCTCTGACACTGATTTTGGAGTGGTTGTGACTCTGAATGTAGAAAGTAATGAATCTTAATAAGGCTTTGTCCATGGGAGGCTGAATGAATTTTGCAGTTGAGTGGTTTTAGCTGAGCTTTTCCTGGAGGAACAGAAGTGCAAATTGACCTATACTTTCATTAGGGGTTTGTCTTCCACATGAGCCTCTGAGATGATGGAGAGGACAAGAATGGATACCATTAGTGACCTCTGAGAGCATCTTTGAAACAGCTTTCAGATTAAGTCTCCAAATTAGCTTGGCAGAAGATGGGGCTGCCTTCCATTCCTTGCCCATGTGAGCAGATTTTGGACAGACTATGCCCAAACTACAGGGCCAGTAGTGCTTTCCAATTGTAGGTTACATCCAAGCAGCTTTCTACTCTCTTCCTCTGTGTTCAAATCTCCATGGAAAGGAAACGCAGGAAAGTACTCCCCATGCAGGTTTCCAGCTGAACAATACCCCATGAGAAATCTTTAAAGAGTATTTCACAGTACACATTACCAGAAGGAGCACCACCCCATCCCTCTGCTGAAAACAGATGTCATCATCTCTCTGTCACTCCCTGCTGGTCCTAATCATTGCCTTCTCCCCTTGGATCTTTCCACTGCTTTCCTACTCCATTATTATCTCTGCCTTTTCCTCTTCCCCATCTCATTTCCCCTCCTGCTCCACCCTGCTCCTTCCCTCACTTCCCTCAGTCTTTACTCCTCACACGGGTGAAAAAATCCTGATGGAATAGGCAGGATGCTGCCAAACAGGCAGGAGGAACTGGCAGAAGATAACTGGATGTGGATGTACAGACAACTTCAGACTGTCACAGTGCTGCCTGTCAGCAAGTGGCAGGGGAACAGGGGCTGCATCGCCTGGCAGAGTAGGAAAATGATGCTGTACCCATGAATCCCAGCCAAGGCTGCCAAGGCTGAACTGAAAAGCTTCAAAACACCCACGCTATCAAAGGGCCACTGAATGATTCAGAAAGGCAAAAAGCTTTCAGGCTTGACAAATAAAATTGCAAAGTGACATCCGTGAGAAGTAACAAGGCTGAGCGCAGTGTTTGGAGCTTCCCAAGGCTTTGCTTGCCCTGCTCCCGGTGCTCTGTGTGTGTTACCTCCCTGAAAACAGCGAGGCTCATGTGAAGCAGGAGACACAGGGCAGAACAAACATTTGTATAGTGAGTGACTCACATAGAAACAAAACTGTTCTTGCAATTAAAGCCCAGGAAAGCATCCTAAATCCCTTTGAGTTCAGTATCTCAGGATACCCGGTGCACGCTCCATAACTGATCCATGGCTGCTGACCCATGCACTGGGCTGCTCCGTGCATCCAGCCTGCTCAGTGCTCAAATAGAAAACTTGGGAAAAGCATCACAACTTTCCATTGAGAGGCTTCACATCTCGCTGAGAGGCCCATTTACATTTTTAGCCCCCTGACTGTTGACGTATTTGCTCTAATAGCAGACAAACTTGGGAAGCTCGGGGGCGCAGAGTGCTCCTGATTTCATGTGGATTGCTGGCACTTTGAGTAGACATTTACCAGCAGCTGGGAGCTCGGAGATACAGCATCTATTCTTTCCTTTCACATTTGCCTACAGAGCTGTAAATGTCAAAGCCTTTCAAGTGCCTCTCAAACAAAACGAGTTAGTAAATCAGCAAATGTGGCACCGCACACTCATGTGGTGCATGTTAAGCTACTGTACTTCATTCACTCCTTTATCCCATGGCTCCATGAGAAACAGAGCTCGCTGAGGCGCCGAGATGCCTTAGTCATTTTGTTTGTTTTTTCACATGGCTACTGTTCTTGTTTTGTTTTTTTCCAAAAGCTGCGTCAGATGTGCTTAGCATTCAACTCAACTCGATACATTGGATGAAAAGGCCATTTTCTCTTCACTGATGAAATATAATTGAACCCACTTATAATGAACTCACATACCAAATAATGAAACTCCATTCGTGTGACCGGGGCTCTTTTCCGAACCCCACAATTCCCAGTCCCCTAAGGGAATGTTTTATGTGCTTTTACACCAGTTTCACTGAGATCACTATTTGGCACGTCGGCTTTTTGCTTTGTTCTTTATTGTCTCTATACCAGAGAGAGGCAAGTTTGTAAAAAGAAAAGACAAAGAGTAGGAGCAGTTTAATTAGCAATCAGTGTTGTTTGAAAACCATCTCTTTAGCACACAGTTTTTCCCAGTCCTGTGTTTTAGCATTCCACCTCACTGCAACTCATGGTTCCCTGGGTGTCTTCTTCACCTTCAACCTGTTTTAAGCTATCTCCTGCAAATTCTGCAGGAAGCTGCCAGTTTTGGCACAGCCCTGCCATCTATTCCCTTGAAAGCTGTAAGGGCCTTGTTAAGGAGCAGAGCAGCACAAGGCAAACACTTGTATTGTGTCTTTGGGGCTCCCACAGAGATAAAACTCTCCCTTTGGTTCAAATATGGGAAGATGTCCCCAACCTCCTTTACGTGCAAACATTGTGGGTAAGGAGGGTACTTAGCCAAAGAGTCTCTGTTTGACCTCATGAGTGTATCTGGAGAATGTCAGAGCTGCTGGCTGAAGATAAGGAAGAAGGCTCATCCCCAGACAGGGAAGATGTGGAAGGAAGGGTGGGCTACAGTGTCTATACATGCTGCATTTTAGGAAAAAAAAAATTATCGTGTACTTATTAAAATCTGACTGCCTAAAACCAGGCACTTCTTTTCCTCTGAGCTGTGCCCCAGGGGAACTGGTATGTGAGGAAATCAAGCCAACCGAAACAGTCTCAGGTTTTAAAAGGAGTGATGTGTTTTTTCTAAGGTGACATTAATCTGGAAAATTTGGGAACTTGCTAAAAAAATCACTAAGTTTGACCACACTTCTGCTGCCAGCTGAGCATTTCCATCAACAGAGTGGCTGATAATCGCAGGTAATCTGGGAGAGAATTGCCCACCAGAACCCAGTGGTACAGCAGAGCCATGGGACTTTATCATGGGATCATTTTGGGAGAGGTCCTGATATGTGGCTGTTGTCTGCCTTTGATCTCACACAGGAATAAATCCGTTTGGCTTCATGTATGGTGTTTAAAATCAACATCATCATCAGGTTTATTTGTGAACATGATGCCCTGAGCAGCCTCACCTGGGATCTCAGCCCCACTTGGCCTTGGGCCCTATTTAAACTCAGCCTAGGGCCCTTTCCTGCAGGAGAGGATGTAGTTTGGATGTTGTCTGTGGTTTTTGTGATAAGTAGTCCTAAGAAAGGGCATAACTTTTTTGAGCCAAAAATAGTAGCTAATGAGTTCTGGGTTATATGCACTTCATTCTGCTCTGAGAGGGTGATTCTGGCACAAGGCAGTCTCTGAACATGTCTGTGACTGTCACCCTGCTTTCACTGACTAGTGACATTTCTAACCATCTAACTGGTTATTTTTCTGTTATAAAATTTATTCTTAGCAAACAATGCTTTTGTAGACATGGACTTTAAATTCTGGAGTGAACAAATAATTCTAGTTCATGGGAAAGTCCTCATCTTCCCAACTGAAGGACATATCTCTATGAGTGCCTCTTAGCTGTGGGTCTGGCTGGTGACAAACCACATCTGTCATGCTAAAGGAGTGGCTGTACCTCTGCTAAAGCATCATGCAGGCTGAGGAGAGCTACCGTGAGTGTATGTATGCCAGCCTGACGGTGGAATGGGAGACAGGGAGAGGGTGGGGAGGTGTCTGGGAACTCCTCCCTTTTGCTGGCTGTAGTCTGGGAAAGTGGATGGTTGCTGAATGCTGTTTTTCCAACACCTGGGACTACAGGGGTGGCAGCACTAGGCAAGACTAATCTGCTTTGTTTTTCTTGGGCTCCTTGGCTTTTCTGAAGTCTCACTTTATTAGTTCTGTGTCTAGCTGACCCCTCGTTGTGCTGGGTTTCACATCATGTTGAGGCAGGTCATGTCCCTTATTTATCATTCTCATCTTCCTTTGGAAACTGCTGAGAGGCTGGACTAGGTGAGTTAATACCCAGCTGAATTTGCTCTGCTAAGTGAATTATTACTTATCCATGGAAGGAACTTCTTTGAGGTGCTGCTGAGATAATACAAATGGTATACAAAATATAAATTAAGATAGAGGCAATGCCTAGCAGAGAGCTGTTACCGGGCAGCAATAATCTAGCAAAGTCTGTGCCTGGGAGCTTCCTAATTTCAGTTACTACAGTTAAATAGCGTTTCAATAGAAATCCTGATGGCAGCTAGTCTGGTTTGGTAAAGGCACTTTTTACAATCAGTGCTGAGAAGGATATCAGCTGCTACTGCAATCAGCAAAGAATTAGTGTGAGAGTGAATAAGTATTTCTTATTTCTTAAAATGAATTAACTGGTGTACTGCAGCCTGGCTCCTGAAGCCCCTGGAGCTCTGGACAGGCTCCCCTGCTGATGTGCAACCCCCTCACTCTTCAACAGGCACTGGAGTGGCAACTCTCACTTGAGTTCCAAAGAAAATTGCATGGCACTTCAAACTGGGAGCTGGGAGTGAGGATGGAGGCTGTTGGTTGTTGCTGTGATGAAACTAATCCAGTCCGAAGGAGGATAAAGGGTTGCTTAGCAATACTTTAGCAGTGACTAACAATGCTCTACGAGGCTTTTACTGTTGACTAAGTCTTTAATAGTGGCTCAGTGGGTTTTTTAGTGGAATGTCTCTACTATTTTTGTAATGGTCTTTCCTCTTGAGAAACTGTCAAGCTCATCACGTATAATGAACAGACAGCAGTCAGCAAGCATTTGATTGCTGCTCATGTGTTGATTTTTGGCCTGTCCTCATTAAGATTCCTTATCTCTACCTTCTCTTTCCCTAGGAGTTCTTAAATTAGCTATAGAGATTACATTATTTAAGTGCTTTTCATATAAATGCCTCCTAGTCTGTTTTTCCTATGACACCCCTGTGTCCATGTGGAAGCTCATTTTGGATCTCAAAGGAGAGATGTAAGATTGTCCAAACTAGTCCAGAGTCACACCTTGTAGAAAACTTCATCATGGTGTTCTTTAAAGCTCTTCAGCAGGGCAAGATGTATATTGTTCTGCTTAATATTCCTTGGCTATTAAGAAAGGTTGCCTCCTTGATGGCAAGAGGCTGCTATGTACCATGAAGCATATTAAAATAATTCCCATTAAAAGGTGTACTGGGGGCCAAGTGTTCTACTCATGGTTTTGGGGTTCAGTTGCAAGCACACATCAAATAAATGCCTCTTTGCTGCTGAGGTATCTGAGTTGTGGCTGTCACTGTAGAAAAAGTGTAGTAGTGTTTTGAGGGAAGGAAAACACATTAAGACTGAGCACTGCATCTGGATTCTTTAAGCATTCCCCATGGCCATATCCATGCTTTGGAGTTGATGCTATCAGGGGAAGCAGTAACAACACAGTAATCCCCAGCAAAACACAGCTCACATTTTAGCTGTGCTCAGAGACTACTGTGCAGGCAAGTGCTGCAGTGGGACCTCAGTTGCCACAGGATGAGCCCACCAGCCAGACCCTTCAGCATGAGCCAGAGCTCTTTGCTCTAGCTGGGAGCAGGGATCCCCCTCCATCAATACTGTGGGCAGTGTAGGGCTTGTGGCAGCATGATGGGTTTCCAAATATTGGTAGCCAGTGTTGATCCAACAGCCAAATAGGAGTTTTCACCTCAGGAGCTCTGCAGAGAGCAGCATGGGGCAGGGCTGCCAGGACTTTAGCAAACCCACCAGGTGGGATACAACAGCCCTACAGAGGATGTGAAATTCTGAATAACTGTGGCTCTGCAGCCTTGTGAACATTCCACTGTTATAATATTGCTTACTATGAGATGGGATGTGTCTCTGGTCTTGTGAATACCAGGACAATTCCCAGGACCCTGGAGGATGCTGTCCCTCAGTCCTTCAGCTCCAATCTGTGCAAATCTGGAATGAACCAGAGAGAAGCTCAGCACATTAATGGAAGCTCCTGGTGCTTGCTGTGTTCTGAGATTCACTTTTTAAATTATCACAGGAATTTATCTATCTGTCACTATTCAGCTGGGAAGCTGAATTTCTTTCAGCACTACTGGTTCCATTAACTTTTTAAACTTCAGCACTCTTAGGAAAAGTGGAATTGAATGTCTAGGAGCTGAAGTGGGAACCTGCAGCACAGCCACCTTGGCTTGAGGTCTGAGGCACAGCCTGGTGTGGTTTTGTGGGCACCCCAGGTGAGCTCTTCCCCTGTGATGTGGTGACTGTGCTGCTGCAGAAATGATGCTCCTGGTGTCCCCAGAGCTGCCCTGTCACCCATCTGTCATTGTGCTGAATCACCCAGGGAAGGTTTGGTGGTTAAACACCGTGGAGCACAAAGCCACCTCTGCTCTTTGAAGTTTCTAGATGTGAGATGAAGAAACCACTCTCCTTTTGAATTTTCTTTTAGATCCATAGTGTAGCTGTGACCTCAACAGCACTGGCATGGAAAGGGAGAATGGGAATCAACTTTGAAATTATAATTCCTGTTTTAGTTGTTCCCAGCCCTAACATGGATACTACCCCAAAATCCAAAGCTTTCGAATTTGTTGGAAATCACTTTAAATCTGAATATTGACCGCTAAACCCATGAGTTAACCACAGAAGTGACCTGGATAAATGTCATCTTTGATCCTTTAACAATATTGTCAGAGCCTCGAGCACAGCAAAGAATTAGTGGTGACATTTCTAGTGAGCTGCTGCTATCTGAGTCTCCCCAAGAGTCCTTCAGGCTTGTTAAAATTGGAAAGACATCTTCCAGGTTAGATTTAAACAAGGGAATCACTTTACCACTAACCTCATACCACTATTACTTAATGATGTGTGCTCTGTGTATCAACATAGACATTTCATTTGTATTTTATTGCTGGTATTTTTATAAGGTATTTGTCCAGCTATCTGTGGGAATCCTTCAGCACAGAGCTATTCCTGCATGTCTGTTTTTAGATAGTCTCATGAAATCAGTGTTTTCGTGCTTTCTTGGTATGTGTAGACTAATAAAATACAGCATATTCATATTTTCTGCTCACTTTTTCCAAGCCTGTCTTTCTCAATGGCCTTCAGTGAGTACAAATGTCTGACATTGGAGGCTTATCTGAGGCTTTTCTAACACCCTGCTGTAGCTGACTGCGGTCATTCCACAATATTTATTACCTGAATGTAAGGCTTAGCAGCTGTGAGAGGAAGGGAAAGACATACAATAACAACAATATGTGTGAGACTTAGCACATTCCCACCAAATGCAAACTTCCACTTTGGAAGAAGGATGATGATTCCTAATAAAAGCAAATTTGGGATAGGTTTCCTAGTATGAGCCTCCTGTGATAATCTGGGAAGCCTCACTTGGCAGTGCTCAGTAACAGGGGTGTGTGCAGGCATGTCAAGTTCAAACTCCTTTTGGGTTCTGGGGCTTGTTTTTCTGTTTTCTGTGCCCTCCCTAGAGGTGTAAAGAGAAGAGAAATGTCTGCACCTAGCACAGGGTAACAAAAACATGACTAAACTTTGGGGATTTCTCTGGGTGGGGTAACCAAACCGTTGGAAGCTGCCTGAGGTTTAGCTAAGGGTGCCAGGCTTGCCTTCTGCTCTTTATTGACCCTTTTGAGAGGCTGATTTTCTTAAAATTAGATAGGACTTTTCTCTGAAGTATTTTTAGGAGAGGCAAGAAAAGGTGTATGATCTTTCCAAGAGAAGCACATAGGTGAGGGAGGAAGAGACAGGAATTCCTCATAATTGAGCATTCATTTTTTTTATGGGGATCTCCTTTGCACACAGGGGAGTATGCTTCAGAGCAGAGGATTAGGCACGCAGGGAGGAATTTTAATCACCCAAAGGTAGGAAAATGTGCTTGAGGTCTGTATTATTTGTCCAGGTTCTTATATTCCAAATCCTAGCCAAGCTGTGCTTGTTTTGGAGCCAGCCCACTGGCTGTGCATGTGTCACACACCTCTGCCCTGTGGCTCAGAGCAAGGGCAGGGCAGGAGCCTTCCAAAAGCACAGGGCTGAGTAGTTTGGATGGTTTAGTGAACTGAGTCATCTTGCCCAGGGGTCAGACAGGCCAGGTGAAAGGAAAGTGGTAGGAACAGTTGACTTGGATCACCGTAACCTATGTGGGTGCCACTGAGATGTTAAAGTGACTCAGGTACACCATGACACTCTTAGAGACAAGTTCAGGGGTGAGAACAGAGGGGAAAGGCTCAGACACCAAAAATGCAGTTTCTGATTCAGACCAAGAGTCTGTGTGGGTCTAGCCTACTGAGAAGAAAATAACTCTACTGTGGCTGAAACCAGGACAATATCCTTCTGTCCCTACGGCCTGGCTCAGCATTTGGGGCTTTGGGCTTTCTAGGAGGTAAATTACTTCTGCTGCATATGGAAACTCCAGCAACTTGGTGTTACTGGTGTGAGTGGGAATTTGCCCTGGGAAGCAGACACCTATCAGCCAGGCATCACTTATGTAGGCATCTTGGTCTTCTCATGGGTCTGAGTTTCCATAAATGGGCCAGTCTTCAGCTCAAGACTTCAGTAGGATTGAGCTAAATCTCTGAACTGGCAACTTTCAGGAAATCGGAATTGTTAAGCCAGCTTTGCCATCAGATTGTTTGTGGAGTAGGTGTGTGTCCTTCTCAAAGGCTACTGACGCAACAGAGAAGTTACTGTAAGAGTTTTTAGAAGATATAAATAGTAATGCCAGTGTTTTGAAATTATTTTCAGAGTGTGTATATGTACCTTGCTTTAAAGGAACTTTATAAGAATTGGCTCATCGGATTCTTATTCATCAGCTATTGCCTTCAAAGACAGGGCTTCTTTTTTCAAGAAAATATGGCCATTAACTAATGCCTTTACTTTTCTTTGATCTTTGCCAGCAAATCTTTTTTTCTTTAATTTCTTCTGTAGTCCTTCACCCATGTACAGTTTGTGGCATGCACCCTTATTTGTTCTTCGATTGGCTTCCAATTAATTATCAGAGGCGGTTATAAAAATTTCCATCCAATATTATAAAAAGGCAATTTCTTTAAGAGCTGTAAAATCAGCCACACAGTTTCCTTTCATGTGGTTTGACTTTAACCTACACTGCCCCGAAGGTAAGAGATGAGGAGATGAGCTGCTCCAGAGTTCTGACGGGCATCTGCAGTCAAGTTGGGTGTGAACACAAAGCAGGAAGCGCTTTGTCAATAATAAATCAGGTATCCCAAGAAGGAAAAGTTTGACAGGGGCTTCAGTGGTGTTTTGTCTCTTTATTAGTACCTGCACACTAGGATTGATGTCTGGTGTGATGTTTTCTGAGGTGAGTCAAATGTAAAAGCTTGGAGCTGGATGGAAGCACCAGGGTGTGCTCAGCAGGCAGGTGGGAGCTGGTGGTGGAACACCCACACATCCCCCAGCACAACCATAGCCAGAGGTGGGGAATGTGAACTCCTATGACCTCCCTGCACACAAGGAAACACAACTGCACTTCACACACTTGAAAATATGTCCAATATTTCCAAGTCTTCAGTAAAACATCTTGTTTGCTGATGACAGCTTTTTTTAGTGCTTTTCCTGTGTAAGGATTATTTGGCTTTGTTTATTTATGTGCTGTATTATCGGAATTAAACCTCTCCATCTGTGTGAGGAGCAAGCAGTCTCAGGTCAGTCCTCTGCACTGGACTTGTGTCATGGCAACTTGTTCCAGCCCTTCCCTTCACAAATCTTCACACTTGTCACCCTCCCTGCTCTGCCATTTATATTCACACAGTGGCTGGGATATTTCAGAATCCTCTTCCATTTCGCTTGCTTTGACCAGAGCAGGAGCTGCCAGCACTTCATTTTTACTGTCCTGCTACCAACACAGGTGACCATGGCTGGTGAGGTGCTCATGAAAACACCACCTAGAGACACCTGAGCATCCTGTGGAAAGCTGGGATGCTGCTGCTAATGATTTCCTCCTGATGTGATAAACAGGATTTTATTGTCTAGAATTCCACATTTAGTGCTGAAGGTATTTTTTTAACAAGCAAAATTACCTGTGTCTCAGTGCTGTAGCACTATTTAGATGCTGATTTGTCCTACTAAGGAAGCATCAGGCTTTTGAAGAGCAGGAAAAGGGTGGCAGACTGGTCATGTCACCTGGAACTGCTGTAGCAGTCTTAAGTGGCATCTTCATTAGAGCCCTGGTGGTATTAATTACTCAGAAAACCCATTTGTGGGCAATGACAGGTCAATCAGGAGGCATGCTGAACTGAGATGGAAATTACAATACTTGCAGAGAAAATGCCTTCTGTAAGCTTGCAGCCCCCAGGAGCAGAACTGCTGACTCAAAACCCCAGGGACTGCAGAGGTTATGGGGCAGGAGTGTGCTGATTACCTGCCATAAAGCCCTGCACTCAGCTGTGCACACCATCACCTGCTGGAATTTTGTCTGACTAATGATTATAGGTTTAGCTTTAACTCTGCCATCTGCTCAGTGTGCAGGTGGACACCTGCACTGGCTGCTGCCAGAGGAGGACTCACACTCGGGGATGACTTTTATTTCCTGAAATGCCTCACAAATTTTGCCTTTCTGTTTTGGTAGAAATGTCTCTCAACACATCTAAGATTTATCCAGTGACTATGATAGCTCAAGACTGTGGTTAACCAAGACCACTGAAAGCAGCGTTGCTGTTTCCAAAATCTAAGTAACGTTAGTGTTTCCATAAACACCACACAGCATTTCCATGCAGTTTAGGAACTGCATTTGAATTATGGAGAGTGAAATTGTAACACAGGCTTACGTAGGTCATTAGCTATCAGGGCTTCCAGACTTCCCTTGTCTGGACGAGATAGTATCTTGGCTTGAGCTGTGGTTATTGTCCCTCTGGGCAAAAAGACCTTGGGAGGTGAGGTTGGCCGAAGCTGCAAGGAACTTTCCTTTGCATTTCTCGTTAGAAGCTGGTGGATGGAAAATGTAAGCAGTGGGATAAAGGATTCCAGGCTGATGCTGACCCTGAGCCACAGGCTGAAGAGTCAGGGAGTACAGATTTGGGGAAAGGACAGTGGTATTTGTGTGGGAGACAAAATGCATGAAGGTGATGGGCTGTTTCACAGAAAATGAGTCAGAGCTGGGAGGAACCCACAATCAGGAATTTGGAGCTGCAGGAGTCAGGGACACAAGTCTGTGATCTCATGCCTGGAAGGTGATGCTCAAATCTGTAGAAGCATCAAAATGTGAGGCAGTGAGCTGGGACTTGAGTGCAAGTGCCAGCCTTACACACAGTGCTAAAAGTTTTCTCCTGAAAGTAATGCAACAACCCAGATCTTTCTACTTTGCTGCTATAAATTAAAGTGTTTTCTGGTATATAAAAAAGCCTGTGTCTGAGCAGGTAATGGAAAGACTTCATTGCTTCAGGTGATATACTGGCATTCCCAGATGAAACCAACAGTTTTGAAGCACAGTTGCATTTTAGAGCCCACCCAACCTGCATCCTGATTATCACCATATTAGTTACAGCACTTGTCAGGCTGAGCTCAGCAGGATCTGCTATAGGTCTATGCTGAAGAGTTCTGTGGAGTTAGGGCCTTTATACCTCTATTTTTAGGCCAATAATCTCACTTTAGGTGCTTTACCACTTAGGTTATATACACCTAAGGGTAAGTGTCTTACCCTTACCATCCACTTTTACCTTTGTGTATCTGCGTGATCTAAGTTTGATGCTCAGTAAAATGGATACTACCCACAGTCAAATTTAACTGCATTGAAATCAAAATGAAAAATAAAATTTTCTGTTGAGAACCCTTAGCACCAGGGTGAGATAAGACTCTGTGTGCAGCATCTTTAAGTGGTGGGAGTGGATTAATCCATCCATTTTTCCATTGAGTTCAACTGGAAGAACCTGTAGGATCTAGAGAGGCCTTGCTGTGGAGGACATGCTCTGTCTCTAGAGTCTGGATCAGCAACCCTGACTTAGATTTAAAAATGTTCTCCTTGTCAAGGGCAGGACATTTCAGTTTCTACTCTGTCCAGAGCTGCCTGCAGTCAGTGCTGCCCTGTGCAGGTGTCAATACTGACATTGGGCTGTGAGGTTTCCTTCAGTGCTGTATCTTCCTGACACAACCATTGAATTAACAGCTTCCTCTGAGGGAGCTGGAGGTTAACAGGATGTCAGTTCATAGAACAAATTTTCTTAATGTCAGTGCAGAGCCTTTGTTGTCCCTTTCAATCACAGTGCCAAAACAGAAAGGTGTTTCTACTCACAGGGGATCCCATCCCCAAACTGGTGTAACCTGTCAACAGCCTTCCACTGATTCCTGTGGCTTTTGGGGTCAGCCTTTGAGCATGGAACAGTTTGACCCTCCTGACTAATGCAGAAATCATGTTTGGAAAAGCTCTGTGTAGTGCTGATTCCATGCTGGGTGTTTTTTCCTTGTGTTTATAGCTATTGAGCATTTTAATACTGGTAATTATTCAATAGGGTCACCTGGAAAGGCACAAGCACTCCAGCTCTTGCCAACAAACCACTTAAGCACCTGCTTGAAGATAAGCATACACATTAAGGTAAATGAAGTTGCTTCTGGGCTTGGTGTTGAGCAGATGTCTACAGTTTCTGGATTAGGTGAAACTCCTTGCTTGAAATCATCATCTCTTACCCGTAATGAGTGGAAATTAGTTTCTAGTATGAGAATTAATTTTCATTAACAACATAGAAAACTCTCCCCATGCTGAAAAACTAGATGGAATAAGGTAAAAATTAGGTTAAAGCTTCTCCATGCAGATCCTCAGAGCAGTGCCATTCATTAGGGAGGAATGATGTGTGTGTAGTGAGAAGTTATTGCATGTGCACTTCAAAATATCTTGTTGGAGCTTAAAATATCCAGGTTTAAAATTACACACCTGCTTTGGATGTTGCAGAATAACGTATGGAGAGACAATATCTCACTCTGAAGCACACCTGACCTTATCCTGCTGTGAATACTGCAGGAGTGCGCAAAAGCTGGGCTGCAGAGAGCTCCTGGGTGAGTGGATGTCCTGAAGAGAAAGATAAATGGCAAGAAATACTCTGAATCCTACCTCTCCCTTGAAACTGCTGTGCTGAAGTATGTCAGCATCAAAAACACAGGAAAGATTCTCCCAGAGAAGTCCAGCGCAACTGAGCATTCCCACTACCCTCAATGGGAAGCTTTATAACCCTGGCCCTTCTCTTGGTGACTTTGATGGTTTCATAGGGTGGAGTGTCCCCAGCTGAGGCATGGGCAGTGTGTGCTGGCATGTCCCCCATGAGCAAAACTGAAGGGAAAAATAAAGTGGGAAAACAAATTGTCATCAGATCCTGTGTGGGAATTATTTTGAACATTAAAGATGGATAACCTGTCTTCTTGGGAGGAAGGCAGGGAAGGGAAGGTGGTGAGTTGAGCAGCTCTTGTGTTACAGGGATCTGCAGCATCAGGCTTTAAACCAACTCATTAAAATCTTGATTTGAGCTGTGCCCACAGTGATGGAGGAAAGGGCCTGCCCTGCTCCCACGTGCAGAAGAGGATTGTCAGGACTAGAGCTGAAACATTTGGCAAGTGAGTGCATGAAGCTGAAGGTTACCTGTAGGCAGCTGTTGCTCAGCCTGGGGGTGTTTATATGGCTATTTAATTGCATGTTGCTCAGTACTAAATGAGTGAGACTTACATGAATAACCACAGCAACACAAGTGCTGCTGCTTCTGAGATAAAGGATCTTACTCGAGAAACAAATGCTTAACTAATAATACCCCAGGCCCTGTGCACTTTTAAAACTCTGCACTTATCTCTGATAGGAAAGAAATGATCTAGTTCTTAAAAATAAACCCAAAAGCATTTGAAGGATGTTTTTTCCCCCCTCCATTTTTCTATTCTTTTCCCAGGTTGCAAAAATAACATCCAATAATGAAATGAAAACAAGCTGAATAGTTACATTGAGTGGAGGAGGGAAGAGGTAGTCACAGACAGCTGGAGCATGTCTGGGCCAGTGTCTCAGTTCCTTTCTTTCTGCTCATTCCGTGCCCCTCCAAGAATGCAGACAATGCTGGCCACGACTGTTTCATATTTGATTTCCACACTTGAATCTGTGCTGTTAAATGAAACCCCATTGTCAGGCTGGCACACACCCACGCTGCCTCCTTGGGTGCCGCTCCAGATCCTGCTGTCCAGTCTAGTGTCCTGCTCCAATCCCTTCCGTGAGGATCAGGTATGCCAAGAGCACTTTGCTGGTTTTGTGCTGCTTGTGGCATTGCAGCAAAAGCTTTTGGACTCCTCTTGCAGCCACATCCATGGATTGGCCTCATAAATCTTGGTCTGAGGGCAGACAGTGCTGCAGGGAAGGGATGAGGGTTTGGAACTGCCTTGGGAGTGGTGGATCAATGGGGCACTCAGCTGGAGTCAGTGTCTGGGAAAGGTACTTGGAGAAAACACTTGGGTAAGCAGGGTCTGGTTCTGCAAAGGGCTGGTGCCCTGCCCTGCTCAGAAGGAGGGGGCAGGTGGGGATGCTTTGGGTCTTGGGGAGGTCCCAGGGTGCTCTGCTGGGACAGGACCATCAGGTCCAGCAGTTCCAGAGCTTTGCTCAATGCAGGCAGGAGAAATGTTGTGTATTGGGAGCAAAGCAGGGACTGAGTAACAAAGGCTCCCTTCATATCCCCTGTAAAATACCAAGGAGGGCATGACAATTATGAATCTGGTTAATAAGCTTAGGGCACTATAAAATGCAACAGCTGTCCAGTCATTTAGGCTGCAGACCCTTCTGGCCTTTCTCACCCACAAGCTGGGGTGCTATCTCAGCACCTGCCTCTGCACCCCTTGTGCAGTGTGACTTGTCAGCATCATCACTGTGACAGGGACACCACAGCAGGCAGAGCTCTGCCCAAAGCCCTTTGCAGCCCAGTGCAGCACGAGAGGAGGATGTGGCTGTGGTGCCATGGGGGGTGATGCTGGAGCAGGAGAAAGCACTGGCAGTGTTTTAAATCTTCAGGTATCCCAAAGGAGTCCATGGCTGGGCTGTTGTCATGGAAACACTTATTTCTGGGGGTTTCCAGACTGGCTTCAACCAAAGGTTAAAGAGAAGAAAAAAAGGGGTGGCATACACAGAAGGTGAGATTTCCCTCAGCACAGCAACATTTGTGAATGTATGAACCAACAGCAAGCCATCCAAGGTGAGTGTGCTGGAGGAATATCATGGCTGGAAATCCATGCCATTCCTCATGCAAGAGCTGCTCAGGGGAGTGGTGCTGGGCTCTGGCTCTGCTCTGGGTTACTCAGATTTCTCCTCCTGCCCTCGCCTCTCATCCTCCTGCTCCTGCCCAAGGCTCTGCCTGGAGCAGAGATACCACATGCTGAATGGTGGTAATTCCTCACACCTCTCCTGCTGTTGATGTCTGTGTTGAGATCAGATCTGTGTTTATCTCAGAGCTAGGTCTGTGCAGGTTTTGATGGCTCTGTGTGTTATTGGCAGCAATGTTGACAGTCACAAGGAAAAGCAGAAAGGCAAATCTTAAGGTTTTGCTTTCTGTAATGTCAAAAGCCAACTGTATAATTTCCATAAAATTTTGCCAAGCCTTTAAATTCAGAAGCCCAGGCTACGCTTGCAAAAGGTGTAATGGGGCTGCAGGGCCAAATTAAAGGTTCATAAGATGATCCAATGGAATGAACCACATAGCTTCAGGGATACTTCTGATCCCAATGTAAGTGCATTCAGGATCCTTGCCACTCTCTTGGCAATCCACCTTCCCAACTGTGACTGATTATTTTCTTTAAATGTCCAAATTGGAGCAGCTTCACAAAACCCAAAACTGCACAGAACACAGCCAAACTCAAACATGGGTCCAATGTTTGCAGGGTGAGGGGGTACTACTCATAACATCATGGGTGTTTGCAGAGGTTTGGGAAGGCAGTGCAGGGAAAAGGGAACAGGATTAACCCAGGTGGCTGATCCCAACCAGGGAGCAGTAGCAGGATGGGCCAAGGAGCAGGGAAGTAACAGCAGGAGCAAATTGCACTGAGGCTCCCATGATGCTCAGGATGTTAAAGGCAAAACTGGCTTCCCACTGAAATGGAGACAAAAGCATTTTATCACTTTTATGACCTGCTGAGTGATTATTTATTTAAAGAAAAATCAAACTCTTTAAATAGTATTTTTGTATTTCTTAATTTCCAACTTGGATAAATCCTCTTTTAAAAAATACATTTAATCTCCTTTGTTCTATGTCCAAAAAAAGGCTGTGATGGTAAGGACAATTAGTAGCTTGAATGTCATGAACTTATTAAAAAAAAATGGAGATTTATTTTTTTTTTACAGGGAAGACCAAGTCATTGAAACCATATTTTACTAAGAATACCAGAAGAATAAGTTGGAACAGGTATACAGTTTGTCATATAGTGTTTAAGGACAATGGGTGGCCTTTAAAATTTAAACTGCATAGTTGAATACAAAAATATTCCTTGTTGTAAAACAGAAGATGTGGGAGATTGAGGATGCACATTAAGTGTCCCACCAGCAGTCAGTCAATGAGCCCTGCACAGCACATGTGACCCACAATATTAACAAGAAAAGTGGTTTTCTTTTCAAATGCATCATCCAGGTTGACTCTGCTTCTCCCTTCCTGCCTCCTGCATGTGGCACCCTATCAACTCCTGGACTTGTCTCCCTGTCTGACGGCACAACCTACCGCTGTCCTCAGCGGGATTTTGGCGTGGCTGAGCTCAGCTCTGGGGTGGGTGGGTGAAAAGCTTTGCTGGGTGCTCAACTTCCCTGGCTCTTGTGCCTCCTCCTTGTCCCAGCACATCCCTGCCCCGGAGGGGTTTGCTATGGAGCCAGTTCCACCCTTTGTACCAGCTGAGAGGCTTTTCTATGCTGGGGGAAACCTTAGAAGAGCTTTTAGGAATAATTTAAATTTTCTTTGATCCAGCAGCTCTGCAGGTAGAACAGCAATGCTGTTAGAGCAGGCAGTAACTGGCTGCTGTGCTGGGGCTCTTGGGGAGCAGAAGGGGCTGGAATGACTGCTCCGTGTTCCTCCCCTGTCCAGTGCTCAGGGAGGGCTTTAAAAGGCATTGGATTGTGCACAGGAAAGGCAGGACCATGGCTCTGCTGGTGAGTACTCAAAGCCAGCTGGGAGGGCCTTGGAGGAAAGGCTAAAATTCATCTTTTGTGGACTCACACATGACACCGTGTCCTCGCTGTGCACCGCACAGTCACACAGAGGGTCTCTAGTGCTGGTTGCCAAAAAGTCATTGAAAACTCTTCTGTGCACCTCCTGCCTCTGCTATTCCGTGCTCCTGAGTGTCCTGACCCTGAGGAACCTCAGGGCACTTGGAAAGACATGGCCATCCCTTACAGGACACCTTCCACGCTGGCACTGACCATCACCACACACCAACTTTAATTCTCATGGTGACAAGTGGGGAGCAGAGAAGGAATTCAGGATGCCACAAACTGGAGTGCCTGAAGGAAACCCCAGGCAGTGCAGGAGGAAATGTTATTAGGGTTATTTTAATCCCTGCTTTATGCTGCTTTTTTCACTCTGGACAAGGAGTGAGTTTGGGGTTGGTTATTGTTCCTGAGTGCTGCCAAAGGCCCAGCAGACACTGTGTTGTTCACCAAATCCCCATCAGGGCAGGGCATGTTTCATCCCTGTCCTTACTTCAGAGCCAGTTTTGTCTGGGGAGAATATCTGTGACACACAGAGGCACGTGTCCATTTAAATACAGCAGCACTGTCTCTGCCTGGTGGGGTGGAATCTTTTCCCAGTGTAAGCATCTTGGACCCACGTGTGTCTGGGCTCCTGGCTTGAGGCTGGTGAAGGGGAAGAAGAGCTGAATTTGTGCTCAAGGCAGAGTCTGTGTCCAAGATCACAGAGAACAGCACAGTCTGGGCTGTGATTTCTGGTTCCATATAGGAGAACCGGCACAGAACATCGAGCAGCATTGTCCTGTGGTTGTTTTCCATTCTGGCATGCTAAAATGCAGTAAGAGCCCAGGGGGTTTTTGTGGCACTTTCCATTTTTGATTTAGGGAATTTGAAAAATACTTGTCTTGAGGCTGAGCCTGAAGTTATGATCTTGGCATGTCCATACCATTAAATTCCCGTGGATAAAAGCAGAAACATCTGGATTCATGAGTGGATGTTGGCTAAATCCACCAGAAAAAAAAACAAAAAACCACCCCTTCAGGGGATCCTAGAGGGTTCTAGCCAGGATAAATAATACAACAAAACAAGAGTGCTATTAAGAGTAATTGTAATACTGAAGCTGAATTATAAGATGAGGGCCAAGCCCTTTACACAATCTGCTTTTCCAGCAAAGAGTCCTTCAATTTACACTTAACACACATGTGGCTGATGGAACAAAAGAAAAGTTGAAGGAAGATGAAAGCAGTGCAGAGATTCAGTCTTGCTGGTTTAGCTCCAGGCACATCATTTAAATGAGTTGATGATCAGTTTCCAGTTTGTTTTAAATTTTTCTGGCAAGAAATCTCGAAGTTGGATGTGTTTAAAACTATTGTGTTTTTATTTTAAGGGTCTGCCATTTTTTTTTTTATTATTATTTCTGAAGGCAAGGCTCTGGAAGTGCTCTGCAGGACACACCTGAGTGCTGGGGCTGGAGGGGCAGCCCAGTTGTGTCACGAAGGGGGCCCTGTCCCTGTTCCCAACTCCATGGGGACCCTATGGGGGAACAGTTTCTCCTCTTCTCCCACACCTCTGGGATGCTGAGCCCTGCCTTGCTGAGCCACATGCTGTACCTGAGTTTCACAGCACCCAGAGTCAAGGGAAGTGGCCAAAACTGTTGTGTCCCACACACTTGCAGCCTCTTTGGCTGCACCCCATTGTACCAGCACTGCTTGCCTGGTTTAAAGCTCGTGGATGGAGAAAAGTTTGTGCTGCTTTCCCCTCACATCTCCTTTTCAAGTTTTCAGGATTAAAACCTGCTGAACAGCACATCCTCTGCCACCCAGCCCCTCTTTTGTGGGTCTCCTCCTTGTAACAGGTCTCCAAAGGTGGCACCAGCACCTCTGATGGGTGAATGACACCCATGGCAGATGAATAAAAAGTAAGTTGCATGTTCCTGAAAGTGCCCCTAGAACACAAACCCTTCCCAACAACTACAGTCAGAGCTTCTCATTACCTGGACTTTGCCCATCACCCTTCCCCATTCCTGGAAAACCTTGGATCTTTGCCTGCTCTGTCTTTAACCAATGCATCTCAGGGTGAGTTACTTAATTGTGGAATAAAACCCCCATTGGTCAGTCCTTGTCCCATCCTCCTCCTTTGCTGCCTTTTTCTTCCTGTTGTCCATACTGAGGGAGCTGGTCTCTTGGTTCCACTCCAGCAGGTCCTTCTCCATGGAGATGTTTTTGGGATGTACTCACACTGCTTAATGCTCCCTGAAGGCTGCTGGGAGGCTCTGAATGGTGGGATACACATTTAGGGTGAGGCAGAACTTGAAACATGCCTGGGAATACCAGTGATGCACAAATGATGACGTTTTTAGGCTGCCATATGTCCCACAAAGGGAATAATCCTGTTTACACTGTAAGGAGTGGGAGTTCAGTCTGCCTTAAAATAGCCTCAATGTATCTAGGAAATCCATAAAAAGGATACACCAGCATTTCTTAGGACTTTATTTTCAGCAGCTCTTGTTATTTATTTTGCTGCCAACATCTGTCATTTCCTGCACTGTGTATTTCCCAGCACCCACAGGCTGTGTCTGAACTGAAACCTGACAGGACCTAACACTAAATAATGGAGTGCTGCTTCCCGTTAGCATCTTGGCCATCAAAGTCATTCAGGGAAATGCTTCTGCTCATGGATGTTGCAAAATATTTGTTTTAGATTAGCTGCCATCCCTGCCCCAGTCCACGTTGGCAGTGTGCTCCTCCACCCAGCTGGAAGGCAGCAGGAAGGTCTGCTGGAGCTGCAGGGCTCTGGGCTGGGGACAAGCAGTTTGAGGAGCTGAGGAATGAGGGATGAAGCACTGCTAAATTTAGAACCTGAGATAAGAAAATAGCTGTATCTTCACAGTGCACTGTGGTTTTATTTTGGGGGACAAAACACACCTCGGTGTTGCACGGCTGTTTGCAGATTGTACTGGCTCAAAGGAGGCTCGTGGGGAAAAAAGGCTTTGATGTCTTCAGTAAACAAATAGCAGTGTTAAAAGATCTTCAGTTCTTGTTAGCATGCTGCAAACAGCTATGTTTGAAGAAAAATAAACATCCCAAGGTTGATGGAAGGGTAGGGAAGCCATAAAGTACTGCAGTCAACTCCTTGGTAGGAGGACAGCAGAAATGACAGCACCACAACAAAATATTTTCTTTGTCCTTTTGGATTAAAAAGAAAAGAATGGACTGTGTCGAGGTTTACCAGTTAGGTGGTGGGAATACATGAGTATAAAAACCCCTGGCTAAATCACTGCATTGAAATCAGAAGAATAACATCAAGTCCCCTGCAAAACCAAGAGTAGGATTCCCCTGGAGATCTTTCTCCAGCTGTTGGGGTGAGGGGGAGAAGATGATGCACCTTCCTTCAACCCCCACTTTGACTCTGCTTCCTCAGGGCCACCAGCCCCTCTGAACTCCTGCAGCTGTGGGGCCTCACCCCAAAAACCTCATCAGCTTTTTTCTGGGCAGAGCCAGTTTCCAGGAGGAGGCACCAGGTGTGTATTGAACCCTCAGTGAGGAGGATGAGGATTCCCCAGCTCTGTGCCTACCTGAGCTTTTGCTCCTTCAAGCTTCTTGTGCTTGTCTCACTGCATCACTTAAAGCATCCCTTTGGAAATGCAAAAACTTAGGCAAAGGACCAAAGAAAAGGACTAAACGATTATCACATTAACAACCAGCACAACCTGGGTGATCCTAATTTACATTTATACCCTTTCAACAATCCAAATCAGGGTAAGAAAGAAACAGTTTGGGGTTCTCTGAGAAGGGAAATTAAAAATCAGCAGGTCATGATAATAATCAATATGCCAATATTTACTGCAAATTTAAATCTTATCAAGAGCCTCCAGAGAGCCTCTTGCTTTAGTTTCATGTAATTCCAAGCATTTGTCTGCTTAAATATAGTTCACAGAAACTAGGAAATAAATAATTCAGACATAGTTGACTTTTTAATGCCTCTGTAGGATCACTAACATATTTCCTTTGATAACACTTTTGTTCTGCCTGCCACAGGTCCATTCTAAAGGGGTCTGGTGAGACTCCATCCAAAGAACCAGAACTTATACAAAAATCCACAGGGGAAAAGGCAAAAATCCAGGGGGAAAAAAAGCTTATAATCCCAAAGGTAATAAGTATCCTTTTGGCAATTCCATACGAGCTCTTCTCTTCCTTGTGAGCCTCTCCCTGCTGGATTTGCAGAGAGGGTTTGTCACTAATATTGTGCAGGGATGGCTCATAATAAACAGCAGCTCCTTAGAGACTGTAGCCATGGCATGCAGGAGCTGTTTACCTGGCACCACAAGCACTATTCTGTTTGTCTTCAGATGTTCCTACAGAAACAGAAGGTTTTACACTCTGGTGAATAAGGTTCCTTCACCCCCAGGAATGTTTGGGTTTGTTGGGTTTTTTTGTTGGTTTTTTTTTTTCCAAATGCACCACTCTTCCTGTCAGCTGCAGAAAGCCTGTCCTGTGATTTCTGAATTTCTCTGTAACCTGTCTCCCAAGAGGAGAGAGTGCTTCCCATATCAGAGACACAGGACTTGCTGACAGGAGCTGAGGGGTTGTTCCCAGCACTGATCTGAGCCAGCACGGATGCAGTCTCTGCAGGACAGGGATGTGTCCCCCTGCATGGGGCCACCTTCCCCCAGAACAGTGATTATTGGTGTCGTGTGTGTAAATGTAAGAAGTTGACTTACAGGGACTAGGCTCTAGCTGGTAGTTTGAAATCAAATGAATCACACACCTAATGCTGTTGGTGCCTTTCATTGTCCCAAATACAAAATATAAGGGCTCTGAAACCCTTGAGAGATGCTTTGAAGGTGGGATGTCACTCTGAGGATCTGCTCCCGGGCACAGTGAGAAAAGGCCTTTGGTTTTAGAGGGATTAAAGCAGGGCACCTCCCATTGCTGGAGCACTGTTTCTTCCTACCTGCCACAGCAAATATTTTGATTGCAAGAGCCAAAGCAATTGTGTACTTTATCATCTGCAATCCTATCCTCAAACTCATTTCAGACCTGTCAGGCGCAGCTGGATGCTGCCACCAGCCAGGGTGACACTGGGCACAACCAGGGGCCCCAGAGCATCTCCTGTTTCTCCTAAAGGAGGACTGGAATGGGATGATTGTGCTTCAGGCCAAGCCTGTGTGCACAGTGGTAGCACCTTAGGCTGCTGAGATGACAATGTCCCCTCTGCATGCTGGGGAAGGCAAGGTGGCAAATTTAGTAGGAGTTTTGTAACTAAACTCACCCTTCTGAAGATCCCTTTATACCAAAATGACCCCATCAGGAGGAATCCAGCACTGAGCTGATTTATGGCTGAGTGCAGCGGGCTGTGTGGAGGGTGTTTGTTCAAATAATACCAGCCCTCTTTACCAAGCACTGTTTTATTTCTAGTTAAATTAAAACACAATTAGCAGGGCTTGCAATTTTCTTAAATGCGCCTGATCTTCAATGAAATTAATATTAATGTCTGTTCAGTGTGCAAGTCAGTAAAGTGACACGTGGAAAATTGCACATTCTTGACTCAGCAATGCAGCTTGGAGGATGACTTCATGCCCCTGAATGAGAGGATCAGCATGCCAGATGTGCTTGGTGCCTGACCCCTTTACAGGCTCTACAAGATCACACATCGCTTTAAAATGTCATTTCATGCATGCAGGAGGAAGAAAGAGAGTCTGATCTCACTTCATGTTACTGAGCTGCCCGTTTAATTTTGTTGGGGTGGTGTGAATGTCTTAATAACATGAAGCAGAGCTCTGATCTCTGGTCTGGCTGTGTGTTTCCAGTAGACACCCTGATGCCTTTTTCAGGGCCAGAGTGGGTAACAATCTGTATTTTCTTGCTATTAATTATAAGGCTGTATTTAATTCTGATTTTGAACGAGCCTCGCAGCATAGCTGACAAGCTTGAAGTTCTTAATGCCAGTCAGGCATTGAATTCTGCTGAATTGTTTTATCTTGAGGCAAAAGCAGCAAATGTGAGTATAGAATTAATACCTTTCTAAATTGTGATTGTATTTCTAAGCCACAAAAGTCAAGTTGTAGTCAAACTTTCCTGCTCTTGGCCCCATTCTCTTTGATAGACTTGAATGTCCTTTCTGTTTCCTTGCCTAACTGCTCACTCCCAAAATCCTGCTGAAAAGAATCCAGAGAGTGATCCAGGTCTCTGTAATAATCATGTTCCCATAGCAAATTATATAACAGAATTTTGTACACTTGTATTTTTTCCTCTCCTCCAGTGCATTCCATGCACCTACACAGTCATGCTAATTAGATCATGTAATAAACTTTAATGTGGCAAAAAATATCTGTTCACAGGGAGTTGCAAGACAGCTGGACTTGGAAAGCAGCCAATCATTAATTTTGTATTGTTTGAGAAAACCTAAAGAACATTATCTTACTGAAGATGAAGCAAACTTCATGTAGTAGGAGCTGTAATCTAAGTAGACAAACTACTTCATTTAAATACCCCAGAGTGAATTCTGATGTAATGGTTTGCTTATATGAAAAAAAAAAATCTGTGAGAGTTTAATAAAGTCATTAAAAATTAAACTAAAAAAACCTAAACTGATATTAAGTTAGACTTATTTAGTTAAATTTAAGTAATCAAAAATAAATGAATATAACGTATACCTACAGAAGAGCTAAGTAGCAAGAACTTAACTTGGAGCTTCAGATGTCTTTTAAATAAAAAGGTGTCTACGTGAGATATGCACATCAATATAGGATGATGAAAATATAGGATGGTGAAAACAGGGTCTACTCTAAGGCACCACTTACAGCGACAACTTTACACTTGCACACTCATTTCTAGGGAAAGAAATAACTTCGAGTGCTCTGCCAGTTTGACAGCAGTGTTTACTGGTAAAGGGATCAGCTCTGAGGCAGGAACAGCTTTCTTAATTTCAGTTCAAATGCTGAAAGTTTTGGCCACTGTTGTGCTGAATCACATTTAAGTCTGTAGCTCTATTGAGTTGCTGCTTAAGTAGAAGCCCAGTAATTCTCCTGATGATCCAGGCAGACTGGGAGCATCCCCAGGTGACTGCATTCTGCAGAGCTAACCCAGGCAGTGACATGGAGCTGACACAGTAGGGAACACATGGGAAAAGGAGCTGAGGCTGGGCAGTGGTGTCATGGTCCAGGAAACACTTAATTTCTTCAAAATACCATTAACAAAGCATGCAATAACTTCCAGCTATATTCCTGATCAACACTAGATGTTGCTGTGCTGCTACTCATGTAAACTATACATTAGCAAGGTTTTAAAATGGTATTTACTGCAATTTCCTCTTTCCTGTTTCTATTAGTCACTATATCCTGACACTATATGCTGGGGAAGCTGCTACTTAAATTTACTTTTCCTTCGAAGTTTCAACTTTATTTGAATAATATCAAGTTTATAATTCCCCCTTGAATGCACATGTAAAACTTTACAAGAGAAAGAGACTCTTCAAGTGATAACATGAAGCAACTCCTATATGAATGTCAAATATTTACTTAACTCTGCTTCTGGATTTTTTGCAATCCAAGGGGAATGACATTGTTAACTGGACAATTCCGGGAACAGACTGACAGCTGCAAGGCCATGGAGGGAAGTTTGTTTATAAGGGGACAAAAAATATATATAAAAAATAATTTAAAAAAATGTTTAGTCCTGCTGGGTTTCAGGCTTTCTACTCCCACGTGTTTGAGTGGGAGAAAGGACAAATCTTAGGACGTTGATTTCCCCATGGCAACAGAAAACGGAAATTACTTTAACCCCATCTAGTGACAGATGACTCATTGCTCAGCCTGCTGCTATTTTCCAAAGCACTAAAACAATACAGCTGCAAAGAAAAGGCCAGCCTGTATTATCTCATAGGCTGAGCACCAGGCTCGTGGGAGAGGGCAGTTCTCTGGCTGCCTTTCTGTCGAAGAAAGGCAGAGCTGGAGCCTTTTGGTTGTTTTGTTGTGTAAAGCAAACGTGCCTGTGTGCTCTCTATCCCTGCACTGCTGGAAGGCAAACCCAGGGTGTCCCCAGGATGGAGGTGTGGGATGAGTGGGATGATTGATGCAGTGTGGGATGAGGTGCTGGTGGGTGTTCTATTGCTTGGTCCTGCTCACCCTGGATATCATAGAATGGTTTGGGCTGAAAGGGATCCTAAAGATCATCTCCTTCCAACCACAGGCAGGGATAACTTCCACTGTCCCAGGCAGCTCCAAGTTCCATCCAACCTGTCCCTGGACGCTTCTAGGGATTGGGCATCCACAGCTCCTCTGGGCAACCTGTGCCTGGGCCTCACCACCCCCAAAAAGATCTTTTTTCTAATATACAGTTTAAATCTCTCCTCTTTTGGTTTAAAACTGTTCCCCCTTTCCTATCTTGCACCCAGGGATCTGACACGACCTCGCCATGCTTTCAGTTTAAATACAGGAATGACTCATTCCCAAATGCAGCCTGGTGAGAGGAGAGCAGGGATGAGCAGGGTTTCCAGGCCCCTACGTTTCAAAAAGATATCTGATGGTAGAAGTGCATTCTGTCTTCCTGGGGAAGTCATAACAAATTCCCCCAGGGTATGCTGTAATAGAAATATTCATCTTTGAAAGCTTATTATGGGCAAAAGGTTGGTACCCTCTCTTCTTGCTGGTTTTCCCAAACCCTAGTAAAGATTCTGTAAGGCTCAGGAGTGAGGCTGGTAAGGCTTACTGAGCCTATGGTCTGTTTTGTATATGGGGAAGGTATAATACTACCCCTGACATGATGGACTCAATAACTGGTCAGTTAACATCACTTTATTCACCACAAACTGGGATCAGACATCACAGTATTAGGAAATCTAGGATCCCAGGAAAACTGCATGTTGGGATGGTGTCATGGGATACGTGAATCATTTTCTTTCTGGGAAAGACAGGCTGAACTGCTGGTACAATAGCTGAGTTTTTACTCAGTCTTGTCATTTGTACGCTGGTATGATTACCTTTTTCTTTCTAATAGCAGAAAATCAGGTCCATAAGGTTCTGTTTGGACAGCATAACTAACAGAAAGAATAACTCCATTACCAGGTTGTTCTGGAAACCAAAATCTGCTTTAGCAGCACAAAGATTATCTTCCTGCAGGAATCAACACATACCAACATGAACTGCTGGCTAAACCCAGACCTTGAATGAGGGCTCCAGCAGCACACCGCTATCTGTTTGTTATCTGGGAACACCCTGGGGTTGGCTACAGCTGTCCCAAAGCCCTCATGTCAACAGCAGCTGGACCAGGCTGCTCAGGCCAGCACTGATTACTGGAGAATGAACCACTGAGTTCTGTCAGGGTGCTGCTGGGCTGTGAGGTGTTATCTTATTCTGATAGGATTTTCTTACAGTTCTGCTCAGTGCTGTCCTACAAGCAAATGTCCCCTCCCAAAATTGCAAGGGCCCTGAGAAACTGCCAGCTGTGGAGAAGGAGAACCAGAGATCACCACATCTTACTCTTGAAACAGAAATTATGACTATTCTTGTCCAAACTTACAGCAGCCTAGTAAAGCCAGAGAAAGATGTGGAAAATCAGATTAAATTCCACCTTTTGAGACTCCATCCATCAGCATTCTGGTTTAGAAGCCCATGAGTTATGACACTGAACAAAAAGACTGCTCCTTTCATCGAAGAAACGATTGCCAAAATGTCCATGTAGAAATTGAGAATAACAGTTCTAATATAGGTTTTCCTGCTTTAGTGTTCACTTCTTTACCTAGAAAATGGCTATATTACCTGGAAAAAAAAATTTTTGTATTTTGCTGCTTGAGGGGGAAAGAGGTAATTAAATTTGTAAAAGTGGAAAATAATGTTAAGAGGTCTTTGTAGGCCTGTGGTTCTGTCTGCTGGTGTCAGCTTTACTGCTAATATGTGCAGATGGTAATGAATGAGCTACCATCAAGCTTCTTTATTGTCCTAGGGCCTCACTCAGCTCATAAATGTCTTCACTGGTTATTATTTCCAGTTATTTAGTGTTCAGCTGGTGAGTGTAGCACTCGTATTGATGCTGCACCCCAAACCACCAGAGCAGGAAAAGGAATGGCAGTTTTTTAACCAAGCCCTCTAACCCAGCTCAGAGAGGCTGCAGAGGCTGTCCTGCAGCAGCCACACGTGAGCCAAAGTCAGTGTTGAAACCAAGCCCTCCTCAGCTGAGTTGTTTGTACATAAATATGACTTTCTAGCAACAGCCTGGGCCCCTGGGACGTGTAGAGCACCGAGCCAAGGCTAGGCACAGCCCCAGGGGCACAGTGTGCAGGGCTGCTGGCTGTGCAAGTGGGCTTGAGAGGGGTGATGGAAGGTGGTGGAGCTCCCAGTGGGCTCCAGGACTTTTGGATAATGCATTTAGGCTTTCCACAGAACATGCTGTGCAGAATTTTGCATAGCCAGAGGACAGCATTTCTTCTCACAAACAAGGACATAATAGTCTTTTCCAGAATAGGAATATAAATTACTTTCCCTATAACAGCATTTGAAGCTGTGGGCAAGCGCAGAGTTTGCTCTCTGATTTACCAGCCTGATGCCTGTGCTGGGTTCAGCTCTTCAGTCCATAGAAACATTTCCTCTGCCTCTTTCAGCCTGCAAACACTGCGGTGGCTTCTGCAAACCACAAACAACCGCTGTGCACTTTCTGTCAGTAATTCTTCGTTCATACCAACGGGTTCTTCTTTCAGCTGTATCCATATTTCTGCTCTGCCTTGCAGCTCATCCCCAGGAAGAGCAGAAGGAAGAGCAGCTCTTCTCCTCTGCCAGGCTGGTGCAGATTGGAGCCCAAACTTTCCATCTCCATTTTGCAAACCTACTTTCTTCAACTCTGGCAGAACATTTTCATGTCTCTTAAGCCATAAGGGCTCATCTGTACCTGGCTCTCTGGACAGCCAATGCTCTCTCCTCAAGCAGCCTTCAAACCTCCCATGGAACCCCAAGGCTAGTTTCCCTATGACTAGAGACTTTTCCAATCCTCATCACAGCAGAAAGAGTTTCTTTCTTGGTATCTAAGTCTCCTAAACATGTTCAAGTTTTCCTACTGGAGCTTGCTAATTTCCAAGCAGAGTTGCCTATAAAAATTTCCCTCAATTTCAAAACATTTTCATTTGCACTGGGGCTATGGAAACAGCTGCAGGCTGCCAGCTTTCCTGGCTCACCTTCCCAGGGAGGCTGCAAATTCGTGTTTCCTAGGACTACAATTCCCAGAAGACAATTTATCTTCCCCCAAACCGGGAACCAAGGCTTGCTGCATGTGTTGCATCTTTCTAAAGTAAGGGGCAAAGCATCCTTCTCAGCACAGCTCCTACCCAGTCACAGCTCTGTGCAGAGTTAGGGGAGAGCATCTGAGGTCAATGCCTGAGACCACTGCTTCCACTTTTACAGAGCTACAACATCCCAAGCAAAAGTGGTGATTAAAGGACTGTCTGGTGTTTAAGTGTTTTTAGGACTGTGTGAGAATGTTAGAAATGCCCTCCTCAGCTGTGTGTCTCCACTGAAGTAAATTTCAGCATGTCTGCTCTTAAGAGACTGCAAAATCCTCCTCTGTAGCCTCTGATCAGACACGTTTGTGGTTCCTGCTGCAACGGTGATGCCAAACACCCCACTGGCTTCCTCTTCCCAGGGGAAAAGTCTTAGGAAAAAAATTTTAAAGGAAGGACTGAACTCCATGGCCCTAAGCAATCTCCAGTACTGTTCCGGGTGTGACTCAGTACCATCCTCGGTCACTTAACGACTCTCAGTGTTCCAATTAAAACCAGCCTTTGCCCAGACTATCATTGTGTGAGTGCTGTCTGCATCAGCAAAGTCATAAATAGTGGTAGCACCCTAAACAGCCCTATTTGAATGGGGGGCTGTAATCTGCTGAAGGAAACTCTGGGTTTTTTTGCAATCAGAAGGCAAAGGTGCTCTTTTTACAACATCCTTCTAAAGTCTGCTTTTCAAAAGATGGAAAGCTCACAACTTTGGAGTCACAAGGAGCCTCCCAAAAATCAGCAGCGTGTCATTGGCAGGTTTAAAGGTCCCAGGCTGGTGTTTGCAGTGCAGAAAGGCCAGGCTGGGTTTTCAGCAAGCCAGAAGAGTTAGGTAATGAGCAGCATCGTGTGTTCAGTGCTTTAAAAATGCAGCAGGATTTGGGGTGAAAACATGAAAAAGCCATGGTGTTTCACGAGGATGCTTCTCCCTGTGTGCACAAGGCAGGATGACTCACTGATAGCAAGTTTGCTGAAACAAATACTGACCTTCAAACAGTCACTAAATATTATCACTAATATAAATACCAACCTATACAATAAACTTAACCATCACCTTTTTTTTTCCTCCACTACTCTGTCTCCAGGTTTCATTTAGATCTCTCCCAGGAGATCTCAGCATCCCTTTTCATCCTTACTGGAGCTTAAGGAGAGCTTTGCTCTGTGGATTCAGCCCATCAAAAGAAAAAGGAAATGGAAAAGAAAAGCCATTCAGAATAAAGATGAGACAACTTTCCCAACACCTAGATTGAAGCACTTCTGAAGAGTTTATAAGAAATATCCCCACTTGCCGCCTGTTTGCACAAAAATTAGCATTTGGACACCTAAATATGCCACGACTGTCTTGCTCAGTGGTTATGGAGTATGCTCCCTCCTCAGTTTGTTCCCAGGAAGCCTCCTGGCACTGGCTGTGTCCTGTGGGAGCAGATGCTGGGAGCGTATGGCTCCCCTGGGACAGACAGGCACCAGAGGCAGCAGAAGAGAAGCAGAGCCACCCTGTCAAGATATTTTAGCAAATTTGAAACACCCCAGTGGCTTCACACCAGAGGAGCATGCTGTACCTGGGCTGGGTGTTCTGAGCCAGCACTTGCAATCCTGAAGCACCTTTTCCTCAGCCTTCACTGTGCATCCCTCACTTGCCTGTCTCTATTCACCCACTTTTAAAGTAGTGTAGTGTCCTCACAGCACAGATCTTCCAAAACTGATGAAGAATGGCTGGCCAGGCTCCTAGCTTTGCCTGGTTTTCTGAAAACTGCAGGAGATTTTTCCTCTCCATCAAGTAAGCTTAGATATAGGAATATTACACAATTTTTTTCTCCAAGTTAAAAAGTCACTTCTTCCTACATTTAAAACGATAAGAATTGAAAAATTCTTATTATAAAAGAAGGAAAAGGCCATGAACCACTTGCTGTTTGGTCCTTCCGTGTAACACCAGAGTGACGTTGGAAAGAGGAAGCGCCTCGGAGCTGGAGCTGTGCCGGGTGATCTCCCGCTGCTGCTGGCGTGTCCTCGCCTGCTTATCTCTCCATTTCACCCACTCGTGGGGCATCTGTGTCCCAGAGCAGTGCTGCTGCCTCAGAAGTTCTCTCTGAAAGGCTCCAGAGACAGCTGCGTCCGCAGCACGGTGCTGGGATCTCACAGTTTCCCATGGATTAATGCCCAAGCACAGCATTTGCATCATTCCTGGAGGCTTTGGAGGGAATTCAGTTCAGATCCAGGTAAGTGCTGGCTGCTTGGAGCAGTTTACCAGGGCTGGCTCAGTGGGGCACTCGATGGCATGGTTAATTTTGGGAATTCCACAGACAGCAGCAGAAAGTGATGTGAAGTTGTTCTCTGCCTTGTTGGCTTGATTTCATTCCTAATTCCAAAGCGTAGGTTTGTTTTAAATGGGGAGGAACAGCGCTGCCAGGAGATAAGGGTGCTTGGATCTGGGATGGGCAGTTTGCTCAGGCAGCCCTTGGTTTATTTAGTCAATACCAAACACTGACATGCAGCTCTGAATCACACCCAACAGCAACCTCCACTCCCCTAAACCAGCCTGGAGATGTTTGGTTATGGGGAGAACCCAAAGATTTTGAAACAGGCATCCTTGGAAGCAGCTTTTCAGTTACATATTAATGCAAATTTCAAGTAAATGCTGGTCATTTGCATAAGGACCTGCCTGGAGAGATGCCAGGAATTGTGGTGTGATCCCCAAATAAATGCCAGCCCCTTTATGAGTCCAGAAACCTCCAGTGTACTCAGCTGGAAACAGCTGTGGAGCAGATGCCAACCAAACCCCTTGAATTAATGTAATCTACCTACATGCAGCAGAGCCCAGAAAATTCCAGCAGTGACCTTCCTCTGGCCTCTCTGAAATAACTGGGTATCCAGGTATGCATTAGGGACTGACAGAAAGTTAAAAACCAAAGACTGTTAAAAAAGATAAAGTAAAAGCGGAGCATCCCGTTTCCTGGGTGTGCTGCTGTTACTAGCTGCTCTATGTGACCCTGACAATTAAATCGCTGAAGAACCGGTTCTGGACCAGGTTCATGCTCCCTCAGTAAGTGTGACAGAGGGTAAAATGGGAAGCTGGCACTTCAGGGCCACTTTCATTTGAAGGTTTAATAAAGACTAACACCTCTGGGGCTGTGTGCCACTGGCTGATCAGTTTGTTACTCTTGTTCATGTATTTGTTAATAATTGTCAGAAATCTGCAGTAAAACACTGATTGGCAGCTAAGAGGGTGCAAAAACTGAGTGAAATGCAAAAATTGTCAATGTTTTTTCTTTAACTTTTCCCTCTGCTTAAGGAGGACCTGATGGGTTAGCCGGGTAAATGGGTGTTTCACTCACAGTGGTAATTACCCCTGTGCTCCACAGGCTGATCCCAGCCCCACCTGTGCCCAGTTATTGCCTTCAGAAAGGATCCCACGTGAAGACAACTCATGCAGTGCTGGGCACTTGGGTGTCTGTATCTGCCGAGCATGCTGAGATTTGTAATGCTCTGCTCTTCCCAGATTGATGGATGGAATTAGAGGAAGGTGAGAATATACCCCCAGCCATGCTCTTCTGAGGGCTGTGCAGCTCCTGTGCTGGTGAGTACAAACAGAAATGAGTGACTGGACTCTGCTGGGCTTTGTATGTCAGGTTCTGTCTTTAATTGTTTTGTGGATTTTATTTTTTCCTTGATATTCCTTTTTCAGTTTTCATCCTATAGCAATGCCTGGTTTTACATGTTTTACTTGAATTGTGCAAAACAACTGGAAGTTGGGGGAAAAAAAGAGGACTAGAGAATTATGCTACTGGTTTTGGTGGGGGGCTTGAGCAAACTGGGAGCAGAGTGCAGGAGCTGGAACTGATGGCAGCTTTGACTTGGTCTAAACTCTGGAAAGGCAGCGCTCAGCATTTCTGATTGCTTTTTTTGCACTTGTGCTTGGCAAATAGGAAAATGACTTTTTTGAGACTAGCTTTATGCTTCCTGATGGATTTTCAACAGGAAAAATAAAACCTTTCTTCTTGAACCTTGTGTTGGGGGTGGGATCTGCTCCATCCCATGTTCCCTGTGTTGTGTGGTGCCATGACATGTCCAGTGGATTTTTCCAGCTCATGGTGTATTAAAAGTTTCATGACTCATTCAAACCCATTTTTTCCTATTGCAATACATCTAGTGGGCCACGACATAAAAATCCTCTTTCCTGTGGCCCCCTGGCCCCAGTGAGACAGTGTGTGCAGCCTTGTGGGAGTCGGGGTGGTGACTGGAGGGGACAGAGCCATCCTGGCTGCTAAAACTCATGGCCCCAGCACCGGGACTTCAGCAGAAGCACTCGCTGCTGAGCATGTGAAGGAGCAAGGTCTGGGAGCTGCCTCTGGCTCTCCAAACTCCTCTGAGTGAGTCAACTTCTGATTCACAGGAGTCACAAGCTGGGGGGGACACTAAAGCAACAATAATTGTTGGTAAAACACTGGCTTTCCATCACCAGCAGGATCAAATACAGTTTTCTAACAAAATTTTGAACAGGAAAATCTTGAAAGTTATAACACAGCCTAGATAAAAAAGAAAACAAGTGAGAGTAGCTGCATTATTGATCTCTGGGTGAGAAGTGTCTGTCTCAGCAGGACTGTGGGTGAATTTTTGAGCATTTAAGAGCAGAAGCAGTAACTCTCTTATCTTCTTTGTATCTCTCTACCAGATGCAGTTTGTCCAGATATTTGTAAGTTTTTCAGCATGAATACCAGAATAAACCATTCTGGTCATCTAGTCTGACCTGCAGCATCAGGCAAACCACAGGATTTATGGCTTCCTTGAACCAGTGTAGCCTTTGGATGGAAAAAACCTCCTGTCTTTAATGAAAGCATTTTTAATGCTGATGATTTTACTTTACCTGATGAAGAGCTGGTTCAGTGTTTGGATTTGTGTCAAATTCAGCATTGCTTGGTTCAGATTCTGACGTTCAAGTGACATCCAAGAAAGCATTTTCACTTCTCAAGAGTAACTTTCCAACAGTATGAACAAGGATGTGAGGAACCTGGAAAGTGTAATATTCTAAAAGCATGCAAAGAAGCTCATCCCTGTGATAATAAAATATTAAAGTGATGAGCTAATTCTGAGCATTTTAACAGTGTGAGGGAACAAAGCTAGAGTTTAAATGAAAATATTCAAAACTAACACTCCCACTATTTATAGGCACATGTAAGCTGACAGATTGTTTTAGATGCAGAGCATAACTGTAATACACAGAGCTAGCACCAAGCAAAAATAATAATATAGGGAAAAATGCAGCTATGGAAAGATATGCGTGTTACAGAAAGAGATTTTGTTGTGCCTTCTCTGTTTGGGATCATATACAGTCAGAGCAGCAATGAAGAATAAAAAAGGTGCTTACTAAAGCTAACAAGGAAAATAAACTCACAAGAGAAAGAACATGGAATATTGTGAAAGAAGCAAACTAGCTCTGAGGATGAGATATTTGCATATCTTTAACTAAAACAGAGGGGGAAAGAAGTAAAGGGGAAAGCTTGGAGCAGTGCTGGGTCCAGAGACATGAGAGCAATGCAGAGCTGGTATGCTGGGAAGCATGGCATATCTCAGAAGCAAGTGAGATTTACAGAAGATAAAACCAAAATTATGCAATGACCAGCACAATTCCTGCCCCCCCCCTCCTTGCAACCTTATTTAAAAATAAAACATTAGGAGGAACTTCAATTCAGAAACTGTTACTTTTAATGTAAACAAGGGAACATGGGAACATAGAGATATAAAATCAGGGGAAAATGATTCAGAGAACAGGCACATAAGTAGAGCAGTATTATATCCTTGATATTCAGGGCCCTGGAGCACCTCTGCTCTGGAGCCAGGCTGAAACAGTTGGGGTGTTCTGCCTGAAGAAGAGAAGGCTCCACTGGGACCTGGGAGCCCTGTCCAGTGCCTAAAAGAGAGCTCTCCAAGAGGGCTGGAGGGGGACAGTGGACAAAGGCATGGAGTGACAGGACAAGGGAAATTAGATTCAAATTGACAGAGGGTGTGTTCAGATTGGTTATTAGGAAAAAAATTCTCCCCTGTGAGGGTGGGGAGGCCCTGTCACAGGTTGTCCAGAGAAGCTGTGGCTGCCCCTGGATCCCTGGAAGTGTCCAAGGCCAGGTAGGAGGAGGCTTGGAGCAGCCTGGGATAGTGGGAGGTGTCCCTGCCATGGCAGGGGTTGGAACTGGAGAATCTTTATGGTCCCTTCAACCCGAACCATTCTATGATTCTATGTCCAGAGCAGATGATTAACTTTTACTAAAACTGGAAAAAATTCAGCTGCTTTAATTTCAGCCAGCCCAGCCCTACAGTGAATAAAACATTTGTTACAGAGGCATTGACCAGCCTCACCTGTGGCTGATCCAGCTTCACTTGGGCTGAGTCATGGGTGTAAATGCCAGGAAAGGGCTGGTTTGGGAAGGGGGGTGATGGTGTTTGTCTGCCCGAGGAGGTGATGGGGGCAGCAGGAAGCTTGGAGGCTTAAGAAGAAACTCTGGGGATTAATGACCAGAGAGGCTGTGTGAAAGCAAAAAGTTGTTGGGGGGGAAGGACTGGCTGAGACCTGGGAGTAGTTTCTGGTGAAGCAATGGGCTGGTGGGTGGCAAAAGAGGAAGGACGTGCCAGCTGAATGGTGATGGGGGTGACAGCAACATGTCATGTCCTGTGGCTCCCAAAGATTCCCCCAGGCTGAGCTGGGGAATTGCTTTTGGTAAGTGTTGAAGCATTCCTGGGACTCGAGCAGTGAGAGTGCCAGCTCTGAGGATCCAGACTCTGCAGAGGAGCCCGGGTGCAGCAGTGGGAGTGCTGTGGTGGTGGCTGCCAGTGCTGAAAAACAACAAAAAAAAAAACAGAGCTGAAGAGGCATCAGATGAGTCTGTGGCAGGCTGTGATGCTGCACAGGGGAGTTTGCTGCTCTTTTGAGGATGGAAATGTCACCGTGAGGACTGTTAGCAGGTGGCTTCTTTGCCTGATGAGATCCCATTGAATATGTGAAATTTTGAGACGTCAGCTGATGTGGTACCACCCACACTGGGTGCTGGTGGGCACAGCCCCGACCTCAGCAGGGCAGGAAGTGCCCCAAGTGCTCACATTACAGGAAGCTAAAAATCTTTCAGCCTTGTGCCTAAGATAACTTATTTCCTCAAGAAAAATCCTGCATCCCAAAGTAATCTGAGGGGGTGTCTCAAGATTTTTGTGGCAGAGGAGCTGTTCCCTCACAATAACACAAGGAAAAGCCCCTGATGAACATCACCCAGCACAGTGAGTGGGGTATGTCTGGTGCAGGCTGATTCACAAGAACAGAGAGTTTTGACATTGCTGAAAGACGAAAAACAGTGGTGCATGCTGACGGCTGTCACAGGAAAGACTTGCTCCTTTCAGCGCCTTGGTGCTGCAAAATACACTTTTTCCAAGACAAAGGTCTCTTCTCAAGAGTTTGAAAGGTTGTTCTTAACTATTGACAAGCCTGGAGTTAGCAAAATAGGCTCTTCTTTCTTTTATGTAAGGTGATAAATATAAATGTCCTATGATAAATAGTCAATGGAATATAATAAGTTCTTACACAAGTAGATGTGTTTAATTTTGTTCCCAGACAACAACGACAAAGGGATGTTGCACTGAATGCCTTGCAGTGATAGAGTTTCAGTAGTGAGAGGAAATGAGATCTGGTTTCTGAAAGGGGGGAGAGAGAGAGGCTTTGTGAATGAAGAACAAATCAGAAAGGTGCTGCTTCTTCCCTCTGCTTATGCTCTAATATCAATACGGGGAATAACAGTGGAAGCTGCAGCTGGAGAGGGCACTAGGGGTCACCCCTGTCTTATCTATGTCATCTGGATTTAATTCTGAAGTAAGATAAATAACATGGCAGAAAACAAAGCCAGGCTATTCTGATTTCTTCTTCTTTCTTTTTTTTTTTAATTGTGTGGGCCAGACAGCTTGCCTTTAATTTCTTCATTTTCCCCTCCTGCCTGCCTTCTGTCTGTTTCTCCTTTAAAACAAAGCCCCAGGAAGCCAGTGGGTTGCAGCCAGGGAGGATGCTATAGATGCAGGGGACTTGCATCAAAATTCTCTCTGTGTGGCTCCCATTTATTTAGAGCAAAGGTCAGGCAAATCACAAACACCAAGTCAGTCGGGCAGAATCACAGAGCAGCCTTGGCATGTTCCTGCAAGCACCACAGAGCAAACTGATTACAGCCATGAATGGCTCCCTTGTAGTCCTGAGAGTAACTCCTGACACGTTTTGCTCTGCCTGCCCAAAAATCCTGTGCCTAAAGATCTTTCTCTCCCCTTTTCTTCCCCCCAATCAGATAAATGTCCCTGACTTCTCATGCAACTGCATCTGATACCTCCATTTGGAGGATTTGGTGTCTGGGCTATGAAATGAATTGCAAATTCTCTTCTCTGAGACTTTTTTTTTGACCTTGTGTCTAGGAAGCAACCACTGCTGTCAGCTGAGTATGCCGTCTGAGTGTTGGAATTGTGCATTTTAAGGTGTGATACAAGATGTCTAGGGAGGAAAAGTACTTCTTTATGGAGACAGATTATTTTTCTCAAGACAGACAGGCTTTCAGGCACACAAGATGTGATGAAGAGGCTGCACCCCCTACCAGCCTGCTTTTTTTAGCTCTAGTAATTGATGTTGCAAGATATAGATCCTGTTTTCTCTGCACATAAATTATGGTAAATTGTGGTGGGTTTTGTCACATGATGTGGCAGAAGTTGAAAGTTCACGACAACTTGAGAACTGACCTGTCAATTCATTGAAAGAATCAGCTGCCAGGAGTTGGGAAATCACAAAGACGGGACTTCTGTCTTGGAAAGTCCCTTTCCTGCAGATCCCTGGAGACAGGAAGAGCTGCAGAGAAGCTTTCCCATAACCATACCCCACTTGCATGCTCCTTCTAAGCACCAGTTATAATTCCCTTGGTATGACACCCTGGGGTTGGGTGGTGTTTAGCCTGCCCTGCCACACAAGAACAGAGGCACGTTCTTGGATCATCACAGGGATGATAAATCTGCTTGGAGCGCATTACTGTGGGAGCTGTTTCCGGAGCAGTGTGAGGGCAAATCCAGACTCGCCACCGAGCTGTGCTCAGGGCTGGTGGCAGCACACACAGGAGGACACCTCTGTCCCTGTCACTGGCTCCTGCCAGCTCCAGGCCTGGCCATCAGCTGCCTCTTAGCTCGGAGCTGGTTCAGGGTCAGTTCAGGTATCCGTAGGCTGCAGCAAAGCTATCACCCAAAGGTGGGGGGAGTGCTCCGGCTCCCTGTTTTAGGGTTTTATGTAACATCCAGCTTATATAAGCCTTTGTCTGTTAACAAAATGGGTGGAGTGTGTCGCACTTGGATTCCTCGCTAAAGAAATGCTCATTACTTAACGCTTGCTCAAGTGCTCATTGCATACTTTAAGAATAATTTACTTAGTTCCTTTCCCGTTGCTAATAATAACACGGCGACTTGACAACCTGTTATGGACAAATGATAAAACATGTAATTCTCCATTCAATGAACTGCACCTTGGAATAAATGAGAAGCAGTGCTGTTGAGGTAGACGAGGGGAAACTGAGACATACCCCAGAGGTACTTAATGGGAAAATAAGGCATTCCCCAGAGGTGGAGGATGGAAGAATGAGGCATATCCCAAACCCAGACCCTGGGCTGTATATTGTTTTCTTCTTGCTGCCTCCTGGCAGGAGACAGTTTTAGGGTGCTGGTAGAGGAGGAAGGATGTTCTGGCCTTGCCAGGATGGTTTGGCCTGCAGGATGTGCCTGGGCACACAGCACTGGTAGCACAATCCTCATCTTCAGGGTTCCACCCAGCATTGTTTCCCACGTGGAGGGAAAAGGGAGGGGTGGGCAGGCAGCAGCACTAAACCCTCTGCAGCCCATGTCCTCATCCCAAAGCTGATTTGAACCCCAGGGAAGTCCCACTGGTCTCTGTCATTAATTAAATACCATTCCAGATCAGGAGTTATGTCCTCCATCAGGAAAAGATGGGTTGTATCCTGCTGTGTGGGAATGGTAAGGCATTAAAAGCTGTCAGATAACCAGATCCCGTGGTAGAGAGGACCATGTAAATTATTTTCAGAGGTACTTGTTGAGCTCACTCAAACCTGGCATTCACGTTCCTGCAGGGCTTTAAATAGAAAGGCAGTGTGCCTGAGCTCAACACCATACGGAGCTGGTTTGCACTCTCTCCTTCCTCCAGATCCTGTGCTTCATCTACTGACGTGCTTGGCATTCCTTGAAGTTTTGTGAATTGCTGCAAAAAAAAAAAAGAAACCCCCAACCCTCCTTTCAACTTTATCTTCCCCCTTCTTTTTCTCCCTTAAAGCCTTGCCTTTCCCTGCAGCCCTATCCCTGTCTCTCCACCGCTGCTAGGGGCAGCTGCCACACGGTGGCATCCAGGTATCTGTGGAACGATGCATCAGTGAGGGAAAGGGTGGGACAGCTTGGATTCGGGCATTTCCTGCCCAAAAGCAAGTTTGTGATACAAGAAATATGTATTATTTTAGTTCTGAGGTACATTTCTGTCCCCTGAGGCTCTGAAGGGGTGATACAGAGGGGAGATGCACTGCTGCCTGGAAAATCAAGCTAGATGTGGTATCTCATGTATTATTCAATATATTTTTTTCTTCTTCTCCTTTTTTTTTTTCTTTTCTTTTTAGGGTTTTTAAAGTTTTTCATTTACCACTTTTATCCACACTCCCCCCTCGCTGAGAAAAGGAAAAAAGCCCCAACCAAACTCAAACAGCAAGAGCATTGTTTGTGTTTCCATGGGAATTCTGTGAGAGGAGAAGGGTGTGAAAGAAAACTGAAATACTCTGGCCAAATCTGATAAGATTTGGATCCTCAGCAGCCCCTGGGGTTGTCTTGTAGCAACTAAAGTACAGGGGTCCCACTCTCCCCTGACTGTGCAGGGGTGTTGCTGCTGTGTCATGGGATGTACTACACTGCTGTGGAATTTTGGCAGAAAAAGCAATTTTTATGTGAGAAGACAAGACTACAACTCCCAAGAGGCCCTGTGGCCCAGTCAGGCACTTGACGCTGAAGTGCCTTTCAACAAAATTTCCTCTCCTGCCTGTTCCCTCAGAATTAGGAGGACAATAGTGGTCCTTGAAGGGAAGAGGAGAAAAAAAAGTACTTGACAATGTGATTTCTACAAGCAACCCTGCATTTTCCTTTTGGAATACTGGTCTTATGGGAGAAAAAATTAAAATACTTTTTCTTTTTTTTTTTTGGTGCATGTATGTGGCTTAATGCCAGCTGGCCCACATTGGGTTGTCTTGGGTAGCTCCATCCTTGGCAGTGTCACCAGTGGCTGCCTCAGTGTGGATCCACAGGGTTTTTCTGGAATGTCTGGTGCGCACCTCCACGGGGCTCCATCACCTGCTATGGGTGTTGTGAGGGCATTGGAATTGGGGTGAGAGCTGAGCACTGTTCTGCCCCCTCCCTCGCGTCCGTCTTGGGAGAATGTTGAGGCCCTTTCTCATTGCACTGCTCTGAAATGGCTACAGCAAAACACATTTCCAGCTCCTAGTGAGGTGACACTCTGGGATACAGGGTAAAATAACCCTTTTGTCACTGTGCTGTGGGGCACAAAAACCTTTGCTCTGTAGTCAGGACATCTTTAGTGGAGGTTGGGGACAGGCTGCAGGAGGCACTATGGTGTTCCAAGCTGGAGCCTGACTTTACACACAGCCAAAGTAAACCCTCACCTCACCAAGGGTGATAAAGCCGACTCCTCCCTCCTCTGGCACTCTGCAGGCTCCTTCCCAAATGTGACCCAGCTGGGGGAAAAACAAGTCATTATTTTTTCCCCTAGTTCCCTCTGGTCCCCATGGCTTTGCAAAGGCACCAACAAGACCCACACTTGGTGTCAGGGAGCCCCTGCATGGCTAGAGGGGAGCTTTAAGGAAGAAAAAAGCCCTTTCAATACCTGCAGATATGAAAGATGCCCCAGGCTCCACCCTGGCATTTGATGGTTGTTGGTTTTTTTCCCTCTTGGATGTGTGGGTTGCTGTGAACAGTGTCAGGAGCTCTGGGCTGAGGACTAGCCCATTTTTGGTGACACTGTGAACAACAGAGAGCTGGGGTTTGTACTGGTGTAGCTGGGCTCATTTAACAAAGGAAAAGCAAATGGGTAAAACCCTCTGTTTAGGTGACACCTGTGTTCAACATGTCAGACAGATCCCTGATGTGGCTCCACTGAGATCCTTCCTGTACTCCAACTCATTGGCAAAACTGCTTTTTGCCACAAAGGAAGGGGAGAGTGTTTCTCAGTTGTGAAAAAATGGTTTGAGAGGTTTGGAGAAGGTGATGCTTCTTTGTGCTGTCACATGTTCACTCTTGCCTGCTCTTAACTTTGGCATTTACTTCCCCCCTTTTTCCCCCTAAAGCCTTGTCTTGTTTGGAATTTCTCTGGTGTCCTGCAGCTCTCTGGTCCTCCCCCTTCTCCATGTATTGTGATGCCAAATGGTGACCGAGATTGAAGACAATGTCCTTATTTTAAAAGAATGCCTGTTTCTTTTCCTGTATTATCTTTCAGTTGGTGGATTGAGTTTGGTGTGCAGCAGCATTGGATTTTAGTTCACCAAGAGCCCTTCTGCAGATATCTCTACATGCTTCATGTAGGTCCACTTTTGGCCACCTCATTGGGCATGGAAGTGAAAATTTTTGGAGAGAAGAAAAAAATATGAAGTATGACTAAATTAAGAAAAAAAATTACTAATATCAGCACTTCGGTTTTACAGACTGCAGCAGCCTCAATCCCTGGCTGTCACTCAGAGCACTCTTTGCACCAGAGTCTGATCTTAAATAAGAAAACTTCACACTGCTGTGATGACACCAGGCATCCTCTGAGGGATGTGTGGAAGTTCCTGAAGATTGAAAAGCGGGTGGGAGAGAACCAAAAAAACTCCCGACAGATAATACTGTGCTTCTTCAGAGCTCAAGATATTTTTGAGGGTATGTGCCAAGTATCCACTTTATGAATTGCCTCTGGGACAGGGAAGGTTCTGGGAAGTGTAGAAAACCACTAATGGGACATGGGCACAGACAGTGGTGTTTCCCTGGGAGAGATGATAACTGTGTGTGGAGAACCTGCTCTGTGGTGGTGCTGTAGAGAGGAGAACTGTGCAAAGTAGAGGCCAAAATACTCACCTACACTGGCTGGTCTCTTCTGCTACTGGTCTAGCCCTGCTCACTGCCAATATAAACCTACAGCAGAGAGATTAAATATGCATTAAGTGAGCTAAGGTTTATGGATTTGGAAAGATTTGCCAGAAATCAGCCAGTCACATGGGGGAGCACTGAAATGAGCTCTGGGCAGGAGGGCAGGGGTTTGTCTGCAGAGAAAGTTGTTTTTCTCTGTTTGATATGCCCCTGCTCTGCATCAATACAGCTGGAGAGGTGTACAGAGATGGGGGGTGCAGAGGTCCCCAGCAGCCCACTGGCCTCCTGTGCTAGGGAGCTGAGGAGTGAACAGAGGTGTGTCCAGAGAGGATGGCAGATTGGGCATCCTGCACAGCTGGGTGCCCTGAGGGATGCTCCTCGTGCCATCTCTCCACTCACTCCTGTTCCATATGTTTATCATGAAACCTCTCTGCAGTGTTGGGCAATGTGCCTGTTTGGAACACGGCTCTGCCCTCTCTTTGGGGTGGGAATGGCAGTGATATTGGGTAACTTTGAATATTTCCCATTGCCCTGCAGAGTTCCACCCCGGTTTCCTCTCTTGCTTTGCTCTCTCTCCTGATACTGAATGCTACAAATGTCTGTGCTTTTTCCTTGCTCAGTGCAGCCAGCACTGCTGAGCCACCTTGACTCACAGCTGTCCACAGATGCAGAATGGGGCTGTGTTTGAGCCCAGCCCCATGAGTTGAAGGAAACCATGTTGCAATGCTATTGGGAACCCATCTTAGATTTCTAAGTTTGATTTTAGATGTGAAGCACATCACTCACACTGGTTTTGTTAAGGTGTTGGTAAGCCAAGTCACAGCAAACACTGTGTTAATGAGCTGATCCAGTGTGTTACAGGTGTGCCCATAAAAAAGGGAGGTGCTGCTCTGGTGGAGAATGTGATGCTTCAATATTGCACTGTCAAGAGTAGGGGACAGAGGCTGCCTCTGAACCAGCAGTGATCAAAGTTAGGTTATTTATCTCATCTAGATTTGAGGACCATGGTTCAGTTCTTCTTGATTTAAAGAAATAAAGAACAAAATCATTTAAGGAAGAAAAGTATCCTAACTACTGGAGTCTTGCTGTAGATATAGAAGTGGAATAACTGGAAGAAATCACCAAGATCTCCCTGTACAGTCAAAGCAGGGAGAGCTGCAGTGCTGCAGACAGATTTTGGGCATTTCACCAGCACTCACGGCTGGGTTATAGCTGAAACCTGCTGGGAATTTTGCTTATCCGCATGTCAGTTCAATGCTTCTGCAAGTACAAAAAATCTTTTCTCTCGCTAAAAAATCTGCTTCTTTGCATATTAAAAAGGGCATATGGGAAGTAACATGGTAAATGCAGCATGCGCAGGGGAGGACGGCTCGGATCTAAACAGCACCGGACTGTAATTATTGGGTTGTCTCATGCTAAAAAAAAAAGCATCGCACGTGCAATTAAGAATTAATTTGCAGGGGCTGTTTCAATCTTTTTCCCTGGCCCAACGCAGTTTCTCGGTGCTGCTGGGGAACCTTGGCTTCTCCCTCCTGGAGTACGAAGGGCAGAACCGCGCTCCCTGTGGAAGCGGCGCTCGGAGCGCGCAGGAGCCCCAAACCCCCTCCACGTGCCGCAAAGTTGGGCTGAAATGACAGAGCTACTCCCCTTCAGCTCACTCTGCGCTTCCCTCGGCTCCTCACGCCCACCGCGGGCGTGCCCGTCCCTCAGTCCCTCCCCCTGGGCTGAGTCCCGGCCCGGAGCGGCCGCGCTGCCCTCAGCGGGGCGGGCCTGGGCAGCCCGCTCGGAGCCCAGAGGGCGGGGCCGGCTACAGTGAGGCTCCTTGGGCTTCGGGCTGCTCGTCTGGTTGCTGCTGCCCCCCGAGAGGGACGGCACCCGGCTGGCTTTGACGGGACCCGGCTGGCTCTGACGGCACCATGGGGCACCCGCGGCCGCGGGGGCCGGAGGTGGGTGCGGGCGGTGCGGCCGCGGGGGTGCCCCGGAGTGGGCGCCCGGCCCGGGGCACTGCGGTGACTTCAGCGCAGCGCCTCTGTTTTCGAGTGAATACCCTGCCCGGGCTCTTTGCTGGGGCAGAGTTTGCCGCGGGGAGGTGTTTGTCGCCTGTCGGACACACGCGGGATGGTTTGCGCGTTTTTCGTGCTCTGAAATGGGTGGGTTTGGGTCGGTGCGGTCCTGCCCTGCGGTTAGCGCGGTTGGGAAACTCGGCGATGTGGTGAACTTCAGTGCCCCCGGCACTGGCGAAGCCGTGACACTGCCACGTCCCTTCCGCACCCGCCGTTTTTGGGTTATGGGAAAACCCTGAGAGTTACTAAACGTGCTGACACAGCCCGTTCTCCCGAGCTGCCGGGTGGGTTTCTCCAATGAAAGCCTTTTCTGCCTGTTGCTAGTCTTTATTTGGCATGATGCTCTCTAAGAAATCTTCCGCCCCAAGGTGCCTCCGGTCCTCGCTGACCGTGGTTCGGGTCATTGCAGCTCCATTGGCTCTATGGACAATGCCCATTGTGTGCCCAGGTCTGTGTGAGCCCCACATCCCTCTCAGTACATCTGCACCATGCCTCTGCGGTGAGGCTGTTTGGGGACACGCAGTGGGACTGGGTGGATGAAGCTCTGCTGGTTTGACGCTGGTGGAAGATGTTAAAGGTGGATGTCACGGCGAGGCCGGTGTGCCCATGGCTGCTGGGACAAAAGCTCCCTGTTTGCGTTGTGTTTCGAGCTGCCTGTGTTTGCAGCTCGAGGGGTGGGAGCTCTCTTTCGAGTGTCTTTAATTGCTCAAGAATTCATGTTTTCCCTCCTGTGTCGTCTCTACCATTTGATAAACGTGAGCTCATGCCAGAGGCTCGCAGGTAACCAGGGAACTTAATTTCCAACCACCTCACGATTCTCACAGGAGTGTTAGCCTTGTGACTTGGATCTCAGGGCCAAATCCTGCCCAGCTTAGCCAGAAGTTGGAAAGCTTTGGGTTTGAGTCTGTGAGCTACCCTTCCTTTGCTGCTGGAGAGCCCTTTTCTCAGGGTCACTGTTACCCTGTGATGCTGAGCATTCCCCAGGGATGCTTGGATCCCTGATCCAGGCTCAGGGGGTTGCTGCAGAGCACTGGGGTGGGATGGCAGCAGCCAGTCCCCCCTGTGCACCTGCTCTGCCCTTACCTGCAGCTGAAAGAGGCCCTTCCTCCTGTCCTTCTGCCATGAGGTAGCACTAAGCCAGTAAAATCAGATTTTTTGCTGTGGGAAAGTGTGTCTGGCCTCCCCTAGGCATGGAGGTGCAGCACATGGGTGACCTCCCATGGTGTCCCCATTGTCCATCTTGGTGCAGGGTTTGCTGGTTTGCTGGGATACTGAGCCTGGGTCTGCCCTCCCCTCTGGAGAGGAAGCCAGCCCCAGGCTTGGACGGAGCTCCCTGTGGGACAGGGCCAAGGACAGATCCCTCTGAAAAGACCTGTTAAAATTTACAGAGATTGCTGTAGACTGTGCTTCAGCTGATTGAAGGAAAGTTTATTGAGAGATACAGCAATTGAATCTGGTTTTGCCAAGATTTAGCTTTCCTAGGTAGAGAAGATCGGAGGGTTTCACTTAAATACTCATTTATGCTTCTAGTTTTATCTTGATATATAACATCATCCTTTTCAGGACTATTGAAAATTAGTGTTGAGCCTCTAGTCTTACTGGAAAAGACTTAATAAATTCACTTTTCCTGGAGGCCATGATGCTGTTCTTATTTTGAGAGGCTTGAACTCCTGCCACAAAAAATGCTGTTGTTGACAGGTATGTCCTGATCTCTCTCAGCTGAGAAGGAGTGTGCTGTTATCAGAATTGCAGCTTCTTTAAACTGCTGAAGATGCTGTTTCACATGTGTGTAAGTGAAATTATAACTACTAGGTAGGTGATCATTGCTGGTGAAATTGGTCTTTCACAAAGTGCGCTGCAATCTCATGCCTCTCCTAGAGATTTTTATTACACTAAATAATAACAAAGTGTAAAGGGTTGTGTAATTTTGACATTGTTATTCCTGTAAGTTAGGAAGTGCTCTTTGAACTGCAGGCGTATCTGTGGTGGAGGAAAGATGTTTTTAGGGGAGCAGGTCTTATCACCAGCAGTGATTTGAGAAATCTCTTGCACGATTAAGTGAAAGTTCAGCAAGCTGAACTTGGGTTTTACTCTGAAAATGGATTTAAAGCAGGTTATCAAACCTTCAGGGAAAGAAATTTCAAGGGAATGCACTTAAATGCTGGCATTACCACCAGTGTTATTCTCTTGAAATGACATAATAAGGAAGATATCAGTTACTAATGTTCCTAGAGGCTTCTAGTTTTATCTTCTCTCTGTCTCTACCCGGTGAATGCATGAAAGGAGAAACTCAGTGTCTGAAATAGCTGGAGTTGTGAAGGAAGCCATCGTGCTCCATGAGGAGCAGCACTTTTCTGATGCCTTTGCTGCAAACAGGTGGTTCCTTAATTTCATGTTATTTTTCAGCTATTTCAGCAAGTGATTTAAAATCATAATAGTAATAAAGATTTAGTGAGAATCAGCATTGGACAGTGGTCCTAATATGTGTGTATAACAGAGCTGAAGAAGCACTTTGATTTACTTCTGGAGTGTCTGATGTCAGTAAGCACCTGGTCTTGGCTGAGGGTGAGGGAAGAGGGTGAGAGCAAACCTTTACATGCCTTTTCCTCGTATTGTCTGACTGGCAAGTTATTTGATGATGTGTTTTTAACTTGCTCTCACATGCCCTGTACCCTGGAAACTCCTGCAGGGACTGAGATTTGGTCGTGATCATTTGCCTGACAGGAGTTGTGGCTGTGTCTTTTTGCTTTCCCTTCACAAAACCTTAGCCAGGATTTTTTTGGTTCTTTTTGCCAAAATAAGGACTTTTTCAGTCCATATTTAGGTGCTGCTTGCTATGCTTTTTCTGCCCTCTGAGAGGTGGGATGTGTGTGCAGCTTGTGTGCAGCCTGGCTTCTTTGCGCCCACCTGTGCAGGGCCAGACCTCAGCTCTGCTGAGCTGCAGGATAGAGATAGATATATAGTGTCAATTCAATTTTTTGTTTGTTTTAGATATATAAATAAGTTTTTAACAGATATTTAGCCACATGCACCTGCCCTGTCCGTTGCTTCCATGGACTTGAGATCATCTGATACACGTACATACCAGCTCTGCGTGTGCAGACACCCTGGAAGGCAGAAAGTGGTGGAGGGACTGATGGAAAAAGCTCAATTTCCCAGGTTTTATTTACAAAATATTTACAAAATATTTGCCATGTTGCTCCCTCGCCTGCTTGACACGAGGTGTCCAGGGTGGCACAGGGCAGTTGTGGTCCTTGCGATGGGACACTCACCCTTACCCTGGCTCCTATGCAGGGGGGGACAAACAGGAGTGAAATGTGGATTTGAAGATCATGAGTTTTATATTGACATATATTTTTGTCTTTGGAATTCAGAGTTTTCTCTGTTTCCACGCAGTGGCAGTGGGAGGTATCGCCGCGGGCATCGTGTGCCGTCGCCAGTGCCCCGAGCACTTCGCGCATCCCTCGCTCCTTGCGCCCACGCGCTGGGGTGGCATTTAGTGATTTCTGGATCCTTCAAGCAGATAAACACCAAAACCTGGGGGTTTACATAACAAAGTGGGAGTGGGGCTCATGTCTGTCAGACAGCTCCGGCCCCCAGGCACCCATCTGCTGGTGTGGGGAGGGAGGGAAAAGCAGTCTGGTGGCTGCAGCTTCCACACTGGAGAGCTGGGACCCAAAGGAGCTGGGATGGCACCAGGCAGAGAGGAAACCACACACCCCAGAAGGGAGGCCAGTTTTGTCTCAGAGAATAAAAACCTGTTTAAAAACAATTGTGGCTCACACGAATCTAAACAGATGCTGGTCAGGGAAATCTTGCTGGAAAAGGGTCAGGGAAGGGGGATGGAGCAAGTGCCAGAGGACCTGCTGCCCCTCCTGCAGTGAGCATGGTGTCAGCTCAGCAAGGGTGACAGCCTGACCAGGGTTTATTGCCAACATGGATTGTGGGACTTTAATATTGAGGTAGTGACCTGAGATAGTCTTACTGGGCTACCGTGCTTGCTTGGATGCCAGTAAAAAGTGTCTGAGAGTGGGACTGGCTGGGAATGAGCCCTGGCACACAGGGTGTGCCCATCTGTGCCAAGTCTGCATTAAAGCCAGTGTTGGCTGCATGTGGTGTTAGTACCTTTGTGCTCTTTGGTTTTCTGTGATTTGTTTGTCCTGAAATCTTCTCTTTTGCTCCCTGGGGGTGCAGAGTGGACCACATTGAGCTCCATCAAATAAAATTATGCTACACCTCCAGTAGGATTTGACAGCAAAGTACCAGTTTGCACCTTCATGTAATAACATTGTCCCTTCCTCCTCTGTCTCTTTTTCTGTGGCAGAGGAGGAATATGATAAAACAAGTTACCTTCTGCCCTAAGGAACTCACTGTTTAGGGAGAAAGGCTGTAATAAAAGGGCAAGTGTAATAAAATAGGTGAATAGTGGTGGGGTGCATATTTTACAGACGAGAAAGAGCACCTCTCTGCTGGCCACCCATGGAAACCTCTGGGAGAGGAGTTGCAGGGCTGAGGTTGAGAATCTTCATCACTATTGGCAGGTTTACGTGACAGAAGGAGACTTTTCTCTCTGAGTGGGGGAGTCCTGTGCACACTACACTGACAGTAGCAAGTATTCAGAATATTCATGGTGTTGAGATCTATTTTCCTGGCTTACACCTGCTGGTAAAGAAAGAATTAAACTGCATTTCCTGGATTGCATTTTTCAGCTCAGGCTGTGAGTGGGCCTGATTCTTGTCTTACATTTTTCTTTCTGCCGGTGCAGTGATCCCTCGTGTGCAGCCTTCACATGAGGGCTCTTTTCTGGGAGAAGTAAGATAAGCCTGCTGATAAACACTGGCAGTAAGATCCCAGTGCGTTGGGGGCACTTTACATCTTCTTCCCCAGGGCTGGGAAAGATGGTCCTGGCACAGAGGGTCCTCTTTTCTCCGGGACAAACGTTCCAGAGCACAGAGACAAAAGGCAGTGCCAGGCAGACAATGTCCCACAGAGCACTGCTCTGACAGTCTCTGTCCCAGCCTGTGCAAGTGGCTGATTCAGAGCCAGTTGCAGTTTCTGGTTGTCTGGCCATGCAAGAGCTTGCTTCTCTTTTTCCTCCAGGATCTGCCGATGCTGTGTCCTGGGGCTCTTCCTTGCCGCTGGCACTGACTCATCACCAAACCACTGCCTAGAAACTTCTCTCATTTTACCAGCCAGACTTCTGGCAGGATTTTTTAAATTAGAAATACTCATTTCTTGTTCTTCCTGCTTGTCTCTGTCCCAGCCAGAAAACACTCGCTGGTGAACACAGTGCTCACTGCATTGCGTTGGGTCAGATGAACCTTGCAGCACAGGCTTCTCTCACCATCAGCTGGGCTGACTCCTGCTTGAAGCCTCCAGGAAGCCCTCGGGCGAGGGGGAAAATAAACCAGCAAGAGTAATTAATTGCACCTTTCCAACACTTTCAGTAGCCTGAGGTGGTGTGGCCATGGCAGGACCTCATAACTGCACCCCACTACCTGGCTAAAGCCAAGCCTGCTGTTGGGGCTTTTCTTTATTTAAAAAGTAAGTGTTCTTACTCTCAACCAGCTTTGAAGGTGACGCACAAGAGGTGAAACCATTGGATGGTTGCTACTTGTATTTTCTCTTTCAATTCAAGTAAGATGAAGTTGACTTCACATGAAGAGCACAAATCTGCCTTACTTGTGGTTTCCTTGGGTGCACTGGGGAGGCTCCCGTGGCTGCTGGAGTTTTCTAGGGAGCTCAGCCGTCCTCTCTCTGTCACAGCTGGAGGGCTGTTGAAACAATTTGGAGAGCAGGCAGTGCATCATAGTCTTTTCAGAAAGAAGTACTTTGTTTTCTCATTTCTCTTTTGCTATTTGTGTAGTCCCCGTGAGATGTTCTGAAGTATATTTTTCCATGACTGATGTTTCCTGCAAATTGATTTTTTTTTTTCTGTGTCTGTGTCCCACCCAGCATTAAGTCTTACCAAGAAAGAATAGTAGATGACTCATGGTGGCTTTGAAATCTCTGTGGTTAGACCTGATCCTGCAGAGTTTTGGCAGCAGTTATGGCAAGTGGGACATTTTGTTCACCTGGAGAAAGAACTGGTGAGATGGGAGCTGCTGTCTGAGCCTGTTTAGCCATTTTTACTTCTCCCAAAACTATTGCGTTTCTTCCTGCCAAATAGCTTTTTTGTACGTGTAGAAAACTCTCTGCAAACACTTTTTTGGGCAGTGCTGCTCCAGAAGGTTATGGCAGTTGAAAGAAAAATAGTCTTTGATTTTTTCCTCACTGTGTGCTGAGGTCTGGAGGATTAAGCTTGTAAGTCATAATATTAACGCTCTGATTTCCTCTAGGAATTTGTGGGAAAAATACTGTAAAGAAGTATTGACAAAAGAAGAATGAACTGCAGAGTGTCTGCCTTGCCCAGACACCTGTGTTGCCACTAAGGTGCTGGAGGTCTGGAGATGTGGGTGGGGGAGAGGAGGGAGGAGGCAGCTGAGGCTTGATTTGAGCTCTGAGATGAGCAGCATCTTTCCCTGCCTGCCATCAGCAGGCTCCTGTGCAGGCTTGATCCAGGCTTGTTTTTCCCCTCTAGGAAAGTGGTTAAAAAAAATTTGTCCATGGCACCTATTTTGTTCTAAGCAAGCTGTCAGTATTGTCAATGTGTGTAAACGAACTATTTTGCATAATTTGCAGGTGTTTAGTTGTATTTTAGAAAGAAACATAAGGGAGCTATTCTGTTTCTGCAAGTTACTGCTTCGTAACAGACAGTTTCTTGTTGAATTTGCCTGGATTTGATCTCAGTCTGAAACCTCAGCATCATTCCAGAATTATTTGAGAAATCAGAACCTAATTACTGTGATTACTTACTCATCCTTAATTCTGATAATGAATCAAACACTTCAAGGTATGGAAAAATTAGCTTTCCAGTAACTTGAGTACCCTGTGTCTTAGGTGATATTATGTTACCATGTAGGGTGTACATGGGACAGGCTGGTTTGTAAGATCAACTGAACTCCTCTGTGGAGTCTTGGGGACAGCATCACCTCTGCCTTCTGAGCTTGACATAATGGCTTCTCTTACAATTACTCCTGGGACTTCCCCAAGCCAACTGTATTGTTCTTGTAAATGAGACATTCCCAAATATTTTTTTTAGCTGGCCACAGAGAAGGAAAGTGCAGTTCTTGCAAGACCTTAGTGTTATCTGAAATCCACAGATGAAGCTGGGAACTGGTTGGAGATTTCTGAGTGTGAAAGGGAGGCTGGGGTCTGGTGTCTGCCTGTGTTGGTGCTAGCTGTGCTGAAGAAAAGCTTGCAGAGAGTGCATGTCTGCTCCTGATCCACCTTTCCAGCTGTCCTTGGAAAGGTGGATCAGGAGCAGACATGCACTCTCCTGTTGTCACCTCTGGCACCTGCTGTTGCTGTTTTTTGGGAATGATGCCTGATTTTACAACAGGCTTGTAGTGCTAGGTGTCCCAGCTCGATCATGGGAGCTGCTGCCAGTGAACACTGCGGCTTTAGGAGTAGACTGCAAAATGACTGAAGTCAGATGAGGACAGAGACATCAAATTCTTGTAGAGCTTATCAGCCAGAATGCATCAAACGCATTTGAAAGCATTGCTAAATAAAACATTAAAAATCACTATGGAGCTTCAGTTTGGAAAGGTGCTGAATCCAGGCTTGGAGGCAGGAGTACAGGAGCATTTAGGGGTGATGAGAGTGGCTGCATCACATCATGGGGCTTTGCACTTGTGGCTTCAGCCTGTCCCTGCCCTGGGAAGGGACAGCAGGTGACAGTGCTCTCAGGGTGGTGCAGGGTCCTGTTTGGGATGGGGAAGCAGCAGGATTCTGGCTGAGGAGCAGAGAGAGGAGCTGGGACATCCCCTTGCTGGAACAGCCTGGTGCCACAGTTCCTCTCACACCCATTAACCAGACGTCATCCCGTGCTTTGGGTTACCAAAGTACACCCCTGGTGCACTGGGTGCAGAGTCAGCAGAAGCTTGGCACAGGTTAATGTTCAGTGTGAGCAGTCACAGGGTTGGTTCACACTGCCAGGAAGGATCAGCGTGGGATGGCACCGTGCAAACACCTGTGCAGGCCTGGCACTGCATGTGTGTCCCAGCCCTGCACTCTGCACTTGGAGCTGCCTCTAAGAGGGACAAAAGCATCAGTAAAACTGTGGTGGTGGTGGTTGTCCTTGAAGCTGGTGGTGTTGTGGGGAAGGCACCCTGAGCAATGAGCTGTGCCTTGCACTCCCCAGGCAAGGGAGAGAGTTGGGCTTGGCTGCTCACATGGGAACATTTGAGTTCTGCACTGTGGTGGGGATTACACTAACAGTACTACTGTTTAGTGGAAGAGTCACTTTACTCCTCCATTATGGCCCTCTGCCCCTGCCAACGGTTCGGTTTCTTTTAAGTGGAAATTATTTGAAAAGTTCCATTAGGGCAAACAAACTCCCAAAAGTCAAGACACCAGAAACAGCATTTTACTGAAGTGTTAAACATTTTGTTAAACTATTAGTAAAAATACACAGTCCTGATCTGCTGCTCCTTGTTGCCGTGATAACCGCAGGAATTTCTCATTTCTTTGAGCAGGTCACATAAAGGGTCAACAAAATCACCTCCCTGTGCTTTCACATAGAAAAAAGGAGGCGGAGAAAGAAAAGTCATGTTTGCACTTAATAGGAACAGTTCAATCAGCAGCAGGGTGGCAGCAGGAACAGGGACATTGGCTTTCTGACACATACCTGTGCTCTTTGCTGTGATCTGGAGCTGCTGCCAGGAGCCAGTGCCCATGCAGGGCACGGTGCTGGGCTGAGATCCTGCTGCAGTTGCCGAATCCCTCCCGAGAGCAGGCTGCAGTGCTTTCCCTGGAAATACCTTGGCTGGTAGGAGATATGTGAAGGTCTGTGTTTGCATTTACCAGCTGCCACCTAACCCCACTGTGGGAGGGAGGGATGGATGGAGGTGTTGGGCTGCCTGCCAGCATGCCCGCTTGTCTCTGAGCTGCCGGAATTCCCTGCGGAAATGTGGCTTGGCAGGTGGCAATTGCTGGAGCAGACATGGCACTGGGAGATACCAGAATAGTGTTGAGTGATGTACAGGACATCAGCCCTGTAGATACCTATACATTTAGGTCACTAAAATATGTGCTGTATTTGTGTGATGTGTTCAGCTATAGATAAGAGCTGCAGCTATGTATATCAATCATCCTGTGAGCACTGTGGTGGTCGCTGTTATCCCTGATCCTCATGGAGATGGTCATTCTAAGAGTTCTGTGCATTACACGATCACTTTGGCTAGCTCCTTGCTTTTAGGATTTTATATAAAGCTTTTGTGAGCTCTGTCTTGTGCCAAACTCTGAGTGTCTGTCAGCACCCAGAAGTGCTGCATGCTTTGGCCTTCCTGCTGTTTGCTCTTTGCTGCAGGCAGTTTTCCAGTCCTCTCTTTTCCATCAACCCAGGACTCTATTGACCACTCTGTTGCATCTTGGTTGTATGGTTTGGGGATGCTGAGATGAAGCCAATCCCCAAGGTGCTGTGACCTGGTTCCCTTTGCCTGCCTGCAGCTGTAGTGCTAGTGGGTCTGTAGTGGTGAGTAACCAGGTTCCAGAGGCTCTGGGCATCCCCTGTCCTGGTTTTCAGGGATGTTACGTGCAGTGCTCCGGGGTTTGGGGCTGCAGGGTGTGTGCCATGGACCGCATCAGGAAGTGGAGGGCTGCTGGTGATCCCTGAGGGATGCACAGCCTGAGGTGCAAGTGCTGTGCTTAAACACTCATGTCCATGCCTGAGGAATCCAAAGCAAGGTGATGAATTAGTATGTGTAGAGCCAGCCTTAATTACCAATAAATGCCTAATGATCAGCTTCCCGGGGAGGCTGCACTTCCTGTGGCAGCCCAGGGAGCAGGGATGGTGCTGCTGGGCACGGGGACTGGGAGCCAGAGCAAGCAGTACATCAGCATGAGATCAGCAGCCTCTGCCCATCCAAGGATGTTTGTACTGTTCTGTAAAGCAAATGAAACGAGTCCTTGGGAGGTGCCTGACGCTTAGGCTGGGCCTGGGTGTGGGGACAAACCACGGAGGGGCTTCCTGGCTGATGCTGTGGGTTAGTCAGCACTGCCTTACCTCATCCTTTCCCTTGACCTGCCTGGCTTTTATGTGTCCTTTTCTCTAGCACAAGTGCTGTGGGATGGATGCTGCAGAGCCCGCTGCAGGGGCAGAAGGGGCTCTGCCCAGTGTGGATAGTGCAGCAGGGACTTCCAAAGATGAATCTGTTATTTCCAAGCCATCCCAGCCTTGAAGCATCTTGTCCCCTGTTGCCAGCAGGCTGTGTGGATTCCTCTGACTTTGCTGTTCCTGCAGGCAGGCTGGTGGCTTAGCAATAAGCCTCACATGGCAAGGACTGTGGAAATCAATAATGCAGAGCCAGGGAACTGTGCTGCAGGAAGCACTAATTGGTTTCTGCTTTAAGAGGTATTGATATTAAATGTGAACACTTTGTGGGAATAATTGCTTTGGAAACAGTATTTTAAAATATTTTGGTTTTATGAGGATTGCGCTAACGATAAGCAGATTAAGTCAGGATGATGTTTCAACGTGTCTATTGTTGATCTGGCTTTTTATTTCAGTTCTCCAGCTCCAGATCTTTCCAGGGTAGGAGCAATGCTTTGGTTCTTATTCAAGGGCTGCTTTGTGTGTTTTAAAAAACAAACCCTAATCTTTTTGCGCTGCCCCCCTGCAGCATGAGCATCCAGAAGGGCAGATTTTCAGGAGGCGTCTGCATCTGCTGTTGCTGGCTCCTCTGGCTGAGTGTTTTCCATGTACTGAGCTGAAGAACAGGGTTAAGGCCTTGCTGAGCATTTTTAAACCCTCTTGTCTTTTAGTTTCAGAGTTAGGAAATGTAACATGCTACAAGTTACATACAAGAGCCCTGAATTTTTTATTCAATATTGAGGGAAAGATAAAATCAGTGTATTTCTGCTTTGCTTTGTGCGAGTATGGGGATTTTTCCTGGGCTGGAAAAGCAGGATGCTCTTTGCAGGTTCTGGCAGGATCCTGAGCTCAAGGGACACTTTCTGACTGTGGTGGAGGGCTGGCCCCTGCCCAGGGCTGTGGAAGGAAGGTGTGCCAGGGCCATAAATCTGGGGTGCTGACAAGCCCAGCTTCTCTTTGGGGAGGCAAATAACTCCTCAGAAATGGCTCTTGTCAGATGAGAGTATTTCTCCATGACAGAGTGGTCCAGAGCTAATTTTAGGTTTAAAATGGGATGAATTGGGAAATATTTACATGCAAAAGATTCATCACCACTAGACAGAGCAAAAAGCTGTAGAGGGCATTGTGCATGGCAATTCCTAGGCATTTCATTTGGGCTGTTGGTACCTCTATTGCACCCAGGCTCCTGGCAGCAGCAGGAGGAGAGAGAGAGAATTCATGACTCAGATTGTTTGGGCTTTGCTTTGGTAGTTTGTTTGTTTGTTTTCTGTTTAATAACCCCATCTCACTGCCCTGTTTTGGTCTGAGCCTGTCTGCTCTGCTCCAGGCAGCCTGGGAGGGTTTTGTGTCCCACCACGGGTGCTGCTGCCTGCAGGAGAAAACCGAGTATGGGAACAGAGGTCACTTGTCACAGCCCTTGCCAAAAGGTCACTGTACTGAGGGAGATGTCATGAGAACAGGAATGAGATAATTTTCAGGGATTATAGTGTTTCTCACCATAGGGATAAGAGTTGATATAGACCATCAAACCCAGGGAGGCATTAGCAGGATGTCTGTTTTTTTCCTGGATGTATTTTCTCTTCTCTGCTCCCCTCTTTTTCCAAATGAAGTTTTTCTGGGTTTCATAGCTTTGTGTGGGGCTTTTCAGTGTCGGAACCTCATTAAGGAGCGATTGTCTGAGCTTGTTTCAGATCTGGCACGATACAGAATAAACTTAGGCTGACCAAGTTTTAGATAGTCTGTGCTATTACCAGCCGCATACATTTTCACATCAGAACGTCAGTGTCTTCAAAACACAGAACTGTTCATGAATATTTACAAAAAAATGTCTTTTCTGCCTTCCAGTTTCCATGCCTTTAAAGCTGTGCTTTTGTTGTCCTGTGCAACAAGTAGAAAAAAAACTTCTTTAGTGAAGACTGACGTGGTCATATGATCCCTGTAGTAATAACTTGGGGTTAAAGCATAACCAAAATGGCAAATAACAAGTAGATATTGGGCTTGCAAAGTTGCAGGATGGAGCTACAGATTTGCAGTATATTCACAAGGGCTCAGAGATTAATATAGTTAATTTCTGTTTTTTTAGTCATTGTCCCTGCAGTTGAAATCTTGGCTGATTCTTGGTGCAGTCACTATTTCCAGTGTATATATCTTACAAGTTCATGAGGTTTGGGGCTCTTGTGCTATGGGAGCAGCCTGGGACAGGAGGCAGAGAGCTTAAGTGGTACTTCAGGAGGAAGTAATTAATATGAGAATTGCGTTGGACAAAGGCAGTGTCAGCAGTCTTTATGGGAATTGTAGTATGTGTTTTTATCTCTTTCAGTTTTTAATAATCTCATTTTTCCTCTGTCTGTTCATTCTTTCCAGTGTTTTCCTTTACTGCTGAGTCTTGTCATTGTGTTTTCCTTCTTGCTGCTTTTGCCCAGGCAGACTTTGAGCCGGATAAAACTGGAGCAGCACCTTCCCTCTGTTCAAACACCAGCTCCTGGATGCCCTTGGCAGCAGGTTTGGGGTGTGGGTGCTGGGGTGCAACTGTTCCTTGCCTCCTCCAGGCCCTGGGGCTCTCAAACCCCTCCTCAGGCAGTGCTATGCCATTGCCCTTAGACAGGGCTTTCTCCCTAGTCTCTACTTTAAACCAGCAGTTAAACTGAAAGAGAGTAGATTTAGATTAGATATTAGGAACAAATTCTTGCCTTTGAGGGTAGTCAGGCATTGATTGTCCAGAGGAGTTATGGATGCCCCATCCCTGGAAGTGTTCAAGGATAGGTTGGGCAGGGCTTGGAGCAACCTGGGACAATGGAAGATGTCCCTGTCCATGGCCAGGGGTTAGAACTGGATGATCTTTAAGGTCCTTTCCAACCTAAACCATTCTGTGATTCTAATTCAGAACACTTCTCCTTTGTTCACCCTGCACACAGCAGCTTTCTGCAGGGTTGCAGTCTGCTGTCACATTTCTCTGCCTTCTCTCAGTAATGACACTGTTCTCACAGGTCAAATGCTTTAGGTCTGAGTCTTCCTGTGTTCTGCACCATGTTTTCCTTCCTGGCTCACAGGCAATAGTGCTGTTTGTGCATCTTGGCACAGGTTTTGCCTTTGTTCGGATTGCTGGTTCTTGGCTTGACCCTGGCTTTTCCCTTTTGGCTGTTTGGGTTTATTTTCCTTTAAAAAACCTGCTGCTTATATTCTGTCTTGAATGACAACAGCTGAATACTGAAATGCAGAACTAATTTTTCAGAAATTTCAACCTATTACTTGCAGTCTCCTGCACTTTGCTGCTATCACTTGAGTTCAGTATTGGAGGTTTTTAATTCCCTTCTCTAGTCCGTCAGCAGTGTGAGCAGTGAATGCCATTGAACAGACAGAGCCTTCTTGGTAGCCTGCCTGGTTTATGGTAAAATCCTGGATATCCGTGCATGGTGCGTGTTTGCACCCAGCCTGTTGCAGATTAACCCAGGAATTCCTCAGCTTGTCCATGGGAATGCAGAGAGTGTCTGCATGGAAACTCTGCCCACGAGGTTAAATAGCTCTTACGGAGCAGAGCCCTATAAAGTAATTCGGCAGAGCTTACAGAGGGATGTGGTATGTCCTGTCTGTCCAGCTGACCCCAGTGCCATCCTTCATGCTCAGGACTGGGTTTGCCCTGTGTCTTCTAGCTCTGCAGCAGCCAGCTGTGGCAGGTAGTGTGGCCACAGCCCAGTTTTGTGGGGCTGCTGACAGGGCCATGGGCAAATCACATTTTCCCTCTCAACCCCAAAATTTGGCCCTAATGTCAATGGGAGGAATCTTGCTGCTGAATCTGACTCAGGTCCCATTTGAGTTTGGACCCTGCTTTATACTAGGATTTGTCTGTGCCAGCTGTGAAAACAGCTTTAGCTTTAAAAAAAAAAAAGGATCCTGAGTTATGGAGCCCTGCTGTGGTCCCTTGCCAGTAATAATTGCATACACTGGTTAATTGTTTATCCATTAACCAACTGTGTCAATTAATCTGACGAAGAGCCCAGCTGTACCTGGCACAGTGGGGAGGAAAGGAGGAGGAGGAGGGAAGATGAGCATTCTCTCTCCCTGTTAGCTCCTCTCTGTTGTTCTTCCTCCAGCCCCGCTGATGTGGTATTTGTTTGCTGGTTTCCTTCAAGTGTAACTGCGGGCATGGCATGTCCAGAGTGTGTCTGGGCTTGTGCTCTCTTTGACCATGGAAAACTTCTTTTGGAAAGGGCATTAACTTTCCATGAAGCAAAAGCATCTTCTGATGGAGAAAAAAAAACAAATTCTGTTTTGTTTCTAAATGTGAATGCAGACAGAAATGCAAAGCAAGATGCTGCTTTATTTGAAGCTAGAAATACATTAAAAATTTATTTGCATGAAGTGCCGAGTGGGAAATAGGATCTTAATGTATGTACTGGAGCAGAATGAGGCTCTGGTCTCCCTCCTGCCATCCCTAGGGTTACTTGGGAAAGTCTGGTAGCATGGCCTCCCTTGGCAATGCTGTTTATGGATGCCTGCTTTCCAGGGAGAAAATCAAACATCCAAAGCCAGTCTGTATCAGGTGGAATGACTTCACGCCAAACAAATTAAAATGTACCTTATGCTCTCTGAAGAATTGAAGTCCCCTGCAGTATGTTGTTACAATGGGAAAAGTGTAAAGCTTCCAAGAGGGAGAACTGGCTTTCCATGAGGTGGTGATGAGGGAGGTGTGGGGCAGTGCCAATGCCAAATTCCTGCTGCAGAGAGGCTGCACGGGCTGGGTAGGGTAACATCAGTGGGGTGAGAACAGTTTGATAATTGAAACAAAATAAAATATACTAGTAATTGTAATGAAAGGGGAATAACACTGATGGAAACAAATGATGCGTAATACAGTAATTGCTCACCACCCCCTGATCAGTGCCCAGCTCCCAGCAGCAGTTGGCACCTCCCAGCCAATTTCCCCAGCTGATACCCTGGGAATGGTGTCCTGTGGAATGGAATATCCCTCTGGCCAGTTTGGGTCAGCTGTCCTGGCCATGCTGCCCCATAGCTTTTTGTGCACCTCCTCATTGTGAGGGTATTGGAAACTGGGAAGTCCTTGAATTAGGGGAAGCAGAACTTAGCAACAACTTAAACATCAGTGCGTTATCAACATTCTTCTGGTTCTGTATCTAAAACACAACACTGTACCAGCTAATAATAAAATTAACTCTGTCCCAGCTGAAATCAGGACGTTGCCCCAAAGTTCAGCGTTGTCACTGGGAAAGGAGGTACCCACATGTGTGTTTATGTTTGAGTTATCCTTGCAGATCTCTTGAAGCGATCTGAGGGCCCAGTGATCCCCTGGTCTGGTCCTAAAGCTTTCTGTGGTCTGGTGGCTTTCCCTGCCACTGGTGGAAGGTGACAGAGCCACCCAGGCACTTGGAGCCCTCACTCCCAAGATGAAGCTGTTGCTTCTACATTTATTTTGATATAAGAGAAGAGATTGACCCGGTTTTTCTTGATTCGAGTCTGTGTGCAAATGGATTTTTTTTTCCTGAAGGCAGCTGCTTCTAGCATATATGTAGTGATGAAATAATGGACTTGTTTCAAGAGGAAACGATAATAAAGAATGCTCTTTCAAAAGCAGCTAAACACATGATTTATTAAAATGTTAAATTATTTCCAAGTTACAGCATACCCAGCTCTTGTTGTGGGGCTCACTCAAGAATAATTGCACAGTGTTCTTTGCAGAACTTAACATCAGAAATGTCACACTTTTTTGGAAAAATCATTCTTTAACACAGTGTAAGAGCTTCCATAAGTATAAATGGGCATCCTTGTGTTGGCTTCTGTAAAATGTTGCCAGTTTGTCCCATCCGTATTTTTTCAGCGTAGCTGTCGAGCTGTGACATTTATTGCAGAGCAGGATGAAGATTGAAGGGACTTTTTATTATCGTCAGGGAGATGCTCAGGAGTTGGAGCCTGGCTGTGTGCAAGGGCCAGCAGCCAGCTCCACAGCTCCATGGTGAGATGCAGAGCCTGGAGAAGGAAGAGGAGGAGGAAGAGGGTTTGCAAATATTCACAAGCAGGGAAGGCTTGTGCTAGTGTCCATGGCCATGCCTCATATATCGATTTACTTTTGTTTACTTATTTTTTTTTCTTCTTCCTTCCCCATTTTGCTCGTGACTCAGGCTCCTGGAATGGATGGGTGGGAATAAAGGTGGGAAGTGCCCAAACACCTCTAAGTGCCACTGCCTGAGTGCCCTGAGCAGGCAGCAGCCTTTTCCCTGTCTGTGTCCCCATCACAAAGGGACAGTGGGCTGGGATATTGGAGAGGGGAACACAGAAGAGGCAGGATCCACCTTGTTGATTCCAGGCTTTCTGTGGGGATCAGGGTGCTTCTGACCCCAGAGAGGAACCCTTGGAGCTGTAACTTTTGAGCCTGCTGAGAGTATGGAACCGTGGGAGAGCACGAGGTATGCAGACACCACAGGCAGTTGTGTAAGCATAGAAATAGAGGAAATCTTAATAATGCTGAGAGTTTCTATCACTACTTCACTCAAAGGAAGTATCAGCAAAAATGCTTGCTGATTTTCTGAGTGAGCTTTTCCTCCATGCAGCCTGACCTGGGAAACACAGCACAGGGTGAATTAAGTCTGGGATTTGGCCAGGCAGTGATATGGTTTGTAGCTTTAGGACTGAACACGTGGCATTGGGTTTGTAGGATGGAGATAGCTGGGATGAATGTGGGTAAAGGGATGGAAGGAAGATGTGTCCATGCGTTGCCAGTGCTTTCCTTCAGCCCTGTGTTGCAGAGAAGGTGGTGACAGCCCTGCCTTGTCTCTCCCCAGTGCCCTGCAGCTCCTGAGCGCAGGCCGCTGAGATGTCTCTGAAAGCAGAAAGCCATGCAGCCACATCCACACTGAAGAAACTCGCTGCAGACATGAGCAACATCATCGAGAGCCTGGACACCAGGGAGCTCCATGTGGAGGGGGAGGAGGTGGACGCAGAGGTGCTCACTGACCCCAAAGGCACCGGTGAGTTGACACCCATGTGTTCTCATCCCATGTCCTGCCTGGGTTTAACAATCTGTTGGCAGGTAGGCTACAGCCTCAGGGGTTTTGCCAAGCCCAGCACTGACCCTGATTTAGAGCCAGGAGGCTCTTAATACTTGAGCTTCTCAAGTCAAGTCCCTTCTGTGTAACCTTGTCTTTGAGTTCTCTTTAATGAAAAGTGCTCTCTTTTGCTGCAATTAATGCTGCTGTATAAATGCTCCCATGTTAAAGCATTGCTGTCTGCTGCCTTTCACGCCCTTGTGGATTGTTAAAAGGCTGTTGAGCTAACAGTTTTGTGGGGTTTGTGGTCCTTGCAGTGTGCATTCCCTTCTCTGCCATCTACCACACCCATGGGTTCAAAGAGCCGGGCACGCAGACGTACCTCACGGGATGTCCTGTCCGAGTGCGTGTGTTGGAAGTTGAACGCTTCACTTCCACTAAGAAGGTCAGAACTTGAAGAGATTTCTTTTGATTTCTGTAGAACTGTACTTAAAATGCTGTTTGTGCCTTAATTTTGTGCTTGCTTGTTTGTGGGCCGAGGAAGAAGCAATGCCTGTGTCTCAGAAAATGCTTGAGAGAGAAGGTTATCGGTCTATTTATAAAATCTAATAAAGCAGAACAAGAAATCGTGAGACAGAATAATCCTTAAGTAAAATTGAATAAAGGCTCTTTAGATGAGCAGCTGTGGGAAAACAGCTTATTTCAAAACTTGTATCCCATGTGGTGATGTTCTCCCCTGCAGGTACCAAGCCCCAATGTTTACACCATCGAGCTGACCCATGGAGAGTTCGTCTGGCACGTGAAAAGGAAGTTCAAGCACTTCCAGGAGTTTCACAGGGAGCTGCTGAGGTACAAAGCCTTCGTGCGCATCCCTATTCCCACCAGGAGGTAAGTGTGCATCCCTGTGAGCACTGTGGGCTTTGGGAGATGGGGTCTTTTAATTTTTAATATTGTATCTATTTGGTTTCATTGGTCCCATTTACTTTGCTGTAAGGAGTAGAGGGAAGAAGAATTCAGTCTCCATGAATATTTACCAACTGTAATAAAAATATTAATTTATGTGTTTAGCAGCCATAATCTAAGTGATGCAGATATCTCTCTGCTGACGCAGAAAACAATGTCTCCTGGGTCATCAGCTTTTGAGCTGGATTTGCCTTGAACTTGGGGAAGGGTTATGATAATGCTAATGGAAATTGCTGGAGCTTTCTGACAGCTTGGGCAGGATGTGGGAGATATGGGGGTCCCTGGCCAGGCTGGTCTTGGTGCTTGGGATGGCTGGAGATGTAAGGGAAAGGAGAAGAGAAGTGGGAAGAGAATGGTGTAGGTCAAGAGCCTCTTTACATAGACAAACATTGAGATATGATAGGAAAGGTAAAATTGTAAGGAGTTAAGAGTTGGAGGAATGGAATGCTCTAAAAACGGGGTGTAAGCTCCCTTTGCTTACAGGGGAAAATTGTGGCTGTCAAAAATCAAACTCTCATATTTTTGTGTTGCATTTTTGTTTGTGAGCCAGTTGGAGCACACTGGCTTCTTAAATGAATCCACACTATCTTCTTTTCTAGTTTGTTTTTTAGCTATCCTGCCTGCCCGTCAGTTTTTAAGATCTTGCATAGGAAAAATAAAGGCATTGCAGAAGATGGGTTATGTATTGAGGCATACAGACACTTGCAGCACTGGGACTTGATGTTGGGGTGTGTTTTTCCTTGCAGTCACACGGTGAGAAGACAATCCATCAAAAGGGGAGAGCCGAGGCAGATGCCAAGTCTGCCGCACACGGCGGAGAGCACGGTGCGGGAGGAGCACTTCTCCAGCAGGAGGGTAAGTGCCCACCCCAATCTGGGGGCCAGAGGGATGCCCTGAGGTGCAGGGAAGCCTGGCAGGTTGCTTGCTAAGCCACACACTATCAAAACTCTTGTTTGTTATCATTACAGTATTTTTCTTGAAAAAGCTCGGCTTTCACAAGTCCAGCTTTAATGCCAGATTCTCTGCTGTGCAATGGTGAGGATGCTGCTGCTCCTGGGGTTCATGTGGGCAAAACTTTCCTCTGCAGTTGAGGAACACCGTGATGCTGGGAGTGATGGTTCCCTTCTTCCCACCTGCTCTGATTTAAAGATAGACAGGGCAGTTTGCAGAGTCGAGTTGCGTGATGAAGGCAGCCCTGTGGCCATCAAAATCAGGGAGATTTCAGTGCCTTCCCCCTCTGAAAGAGGAGATGACAGTCAGGCTATTGATGCTGAAGTGAGTAATTTTAGCCCAGGCACATGTGTTCTGTGTAACTTCATCAGATGTTGACAGATGGGCCCTTCCATGGAGAGGGTGGATGTCTTCCTGCCTCTTCATTGCAGCTTTGCTGCTCGCGAGTTGAGAACTCCATGTTTGTTCAGGCTGTGCTTTTCGTTCTCTTTCTGCTGCTCCCTCCCTCCCTCCCTGGGCTTTATGCCACTGGAACTTGAAGGCCCGAAGGATTAAAGGATTGTGTCTTGTGGCTGTGCCGTGCAGAAACCCTGCTGTTCACAGCTTCTCTGATGTGTGGGAAGTTTGAGGGCAGAGATGTGGGTTTAAAAGAGGAAGAAAACTGTTTTTTAGATGCATTTTATTTTTGTAGCTTGTGTTTCCTTTCAGTTTGCTTTGCGTCCAGTTTCCCATGCCCAGACAGTTTAATTTTTTCTTTTCCCTTTTACTATGAGGATGGTAAGAGATTACTTCTCCCATAATGGTATCACCTCTCTTCTCCCCTCCTTGCTGGGGAAGACAGGCCCAGCCACTGCTCTCTCTGTGTCCTTCACCCCATGAATCTTTTGTTTTGGTTAAACAGGCTCTCTCAGTTGCCTCTGAGCCTGTTTTCTCACAAAGCTGATTCCTGTGGGTCAGAAACAATGGGGACTGATTTGGTGTTTAAAATTATTCTGAAACTTTAGCTCAGTCACAAAAGTTGGCCTCTAAAGTGATCCTGCCATGGAACAGGTCTGCTGGTGGAAAGTACAGATGTAGAACTATGAACAGTAAACAACCTATGACCGAGTTGTTTATGGTTTATGGTGCTGAGTTATGATATCCTGTGAGTACACAATAATGGATTTATTTAGCCACTCAAACTGAAAAGTGGATCTGATTTTTTGATTGCTTCCTAATGCCAGACAGTTGGATTAAAGGAATTTTCAAGAAAAGCCTCTGCATCCTATCTAAATTTTCCACATTTTAATTGTAGAAACAGCTGGAGGACTACTTGACAAATATCCTGAAAATGCCAATGTACAGGAATTACCATGGAACAGTAAGTAGAAATCAGTTTGCTTAATTGTCTAAAGAGTATTCAGTTTACAAATGCTGAATTCATTGGAAGAAGATGTGCAGCTTCTGCAAGAAACATTTTACATCTGTTTTGTGAGCATTTTGGCTTAGCTGATTTCTCCAACACAGATGTAATATGATTAAAACCAAAGAAATGGCTCAGTCCTAGAGGTTGCTGGTATAACAAACACAGTGATAACCTCCTCAAGCTAGTTCAGTCCAGACAGCTTGTTGTACATGTATGATGTAGTGAGATTCTGTTTAGTTCTGCAGACTACTTAAGATGATAAGTTAAGGTTTTAAATACTTAAAAAATCGGAATTCAAACCAATTCAGTCTGCGCTTTGTGTGTGGTTCTGGGTGCAGATTTGTCTCAGGTTTCTCTTCTGTGCAGTTTCCCTGGACATTAGTGACGTTGAGTTTGTGTGTGTGGGATACCCAGAGAGGTGAATGAGTATTTTGTCAGTTCCAAAGGGAGATGGTAATTGGCTTATTTTCCCAAGTCAACACTGTTTGAAATGAGGAGAGATGTCAAATCCAGCTTCAGGCCTATTTTAAGCAAAAAATATTTCTTGTTAAATTCATCCTTGAATGTTACTTCAGAAATCCTCACCTGTCAGCCGCAACTGTGACATCTCTTGGGGATGGTAATTTATTTCCCCTTTTTTTGGCTGCATAATGACTGTGTTACTTCATCTTTTGTATTACCAGCAAAATCTGATGCACGCACTGAGTAGCTGCCGAGTTTACTGACATTTCTGAGCACAGAATGATGACTGGGAGCACGTGGTTTTCAAATAAGCCAAAAATACTTAAGTTTGGGTTTCTGTAGCAGCCACTTCTCTTCCACTTTTGCTGTTGTTAGATATTCTTCTCTTTCGGAGGATTTCTGTTGTGTAGAGATGTTGTGTATAAAAATTTAAAAACTGTGTGCACTCTATTGCAGAGCTCAGTGTTGAGCACTGCTTGTTCCATGGGACAAAGTGCCCATTGGGGTTGGCCATGGCACTCTGGATGGCAAGAAATCTTCAGGCTGAGGCTGAGAAAGCTGCATTCCTTAGAGTGCTTCTTTAGGGGACAGGCTGTGGAGCTTAATTCCAATGCAGTGAAGAGCTGTGTTAGTGTGCATGTGGAAAAGAGTCATCTTTTGTTCTAGAAGCAAGATCAGGATAACTTGGCAATTTTGATCAGTAGCATATGCAGAGCGGGGGAGAGTTATTTTACAGTGTGGATCCATCTTGTCACTTTTAGGCAGGCGTTGCCTTTTTCAAATATTTTGGAACGTTTCTGCTCCTCTGAGAACGTGGGTGATGCTTTGGCCAGGCTGTGGTTTGAGACAGGCTGCACAGTGGGGGCCGGGAGACGAGATGGGCGGCCCTGCCTTCCCAGGCAGCTGTGGGGTGCTCCCTCCTGGGCTGAATCGCCCTTCTGTCCCCAGCCCCCGGAGCCAGATGTCCCTTTTGCACATAAATTCTCAGTTTATTGTTGGCTTTCACTGAATTTGGCCACAGAGAAAGGGAGGACTTTGCTGCCCGTGGTGGTGGCACGAGTCCTGCAGGCAATGCTGGAAGAAAGCACAGGGAAGGAAGTGCTTCCTTTAAAACAACACCCAAACAGCCCCCACCATTCTCAGACTAAAGTGAAGATTTCTGGCACTTTCCCTGGAACTGTATTTGTCTTCCTGAGAACAAAATGAGGGCTTTGCTCTTCCTGTGGTTGAGAAGTCCTTTGCCCGGATGCTGACAAATGCTGTAACTGTCTTAATCTTGGAGCACATTTGGACTCCTTTGTGTTGCTCTCATCAAATCCATGCACTGAGGACTTTTTTAAAATCAGGAACTCTGTTAAATCAGGCATGGAGTTGCAAAGGCAAGCTGAGACCTGCCTGGAGTGTAAACCCTTGGTCATTGTGAAGAGCCTGCTTGGGTCAGTAGCATCTCTGAGGAGACATTTTATCTGAGCTGCACAATATTTAATGAATTTGCTTTTTTACGTCTTTTATTTTGCATTTGTGGTTAGTTTATTTTTTCCAGTGAGAGCAGACTGCTTTGTTCACTGTCTGGATGATGTGCCATGCACTGAGACAGTCGAGCCTGCAAGTCAAACTTGTGGTTTCGCAGACCTGAAGTCTGTGGTTGGGTTAAGGGTCAGGTCCACAGTGACTACATGGCATTGTAGAGGTTGTACATCATCTAGCTTTTCATATTTAATAATTTTTTTTAAATTACTTGATTTATGTGATTAAATCTCATGTCTTCTTCTTCTTCTTTCCAAAACCTTTTTATAGTACTTTCAGGCTGAAGTGCTTTAAGACAATTACTCTTAAAATGAATGTTGTGGGAAAATCAGTGTGTTAACTGTTCACACTTTTTTTTCTGAAAATCGGAAATTGGAGGAATATAGCCTCAAAATGTTGAAGCTTAATTGGATTCTGTATAAAAATTTTATTAATTGGACCTTTGAATTATTTTTGTACAAGCTCCCATACTTAAAAGATGCACAAGCAAAATGAAAAATAAGATTTGATTGGAGTGTGTGTATGTGTAATGTTTTGCATGAACTTTCAAGAGAGTAAAAACCTCATCTTAAGTGAAAGCAACACAATTTAGAGCAGCTGAGAAATGAGAGTGGCCACTGGTTTGCTTATGATACAGCCCTTGGATCAGCAGACCTTTGTGGAGGTCCCCACCCAACCCATCAGTATTCCTAGCTGTTGCACTTGAAATGCAGCACATTTAGGGAGGTTTTTGATGTGTATTTTGTATAAGCAAATTTTTTTTGTGTAAGAAATTGTGCTGAACAATATAATTCTAAAGGGTGTGGAATTCCGTGTTGTTGCCAGTGACCACTGCTGATCAGTTTTTGATGCATTTCTGAACCCACTAAATAAAGAACAAGAGTCAAAATGAAAAAATACAGCATAGAGAAACTGAATCCTTTCTGAAGTGCAGATGCTCTATGAAATGTTTACTTACGTAAATCATGCATGCTCCACATTGCTAGCAGGACAGGATGGTTGGAACACCTTGCAGCTTCCGTAGCCTGTCCTCCTGCAGCCCATCACTCCCATCCACCTTTTTATTTATTTTTTTTTCTTCATTGCCACAACAATGTCATTGAAGCTGCATTCTCCATGCCTGTATCTCATACCAAAACCATCCTGCTGTGGGTCACTGTGAAACCAGAGTGGGATGCCAGATCCCAGGGAGGCAGCTGGGCAGCACAGGAATTCCGATGTGACAGAGATGAAAGTTTCTGGCTGCCCTGCTTGCCTCTCTGTGAATGACGAGCACCTCAGATGAGGCACTGTGACAGTAAAAATAGCTAATTGTAACAATAAATCATGCCATCAGATGCTTTGCACTATGCTGAGGAATTTTCCTTCTTGCTGCAGGAATTTATTTAAGTTTTTTTTTTTTTTTACAAACCAACGCTTGATCAATGTGTTGGATGGTCTCCTGTCACTACTGTTCCAGAGACTGCTTGGCTGAAGAGGAGGTTGCTGTGCTGCCAGACAATCTTTCTTTCTCTTTTATGTAGTTCTGTTTCTGCAAGTAATTTTGCCTCTTGCTTTTCCTTTTTGCTTGAGGACAATTATTTCTCTGCATGCAGTGCTCCTCAAATTCCTGCCAGCTTTCTGATTCCAGCCAGCATTTTCAAAGGGTTTTGACATTTATTTGCTTTTTTTGTGTGTGTGCCCACTGTGAGAGAGATGTCTGGGTTTCTGATTTGTCTGATAGGAAATGCCATGAAGAAGTTAAAATGGGATCCAGACAAAGAACTGGCCTGAGAATTTGCTTGGGACTTCTGATAAGGGCTTGTAGGGTACACTGGATTTTTTTCAGGTGCTTCCCACCCTGCTTTGAGTATTGCTGCAAAAGCAGCTGAAACATTCACTGGTCACACCTGGTGCTTTTCCAGAAAACTTAGGGAGATGGTTGGTAAAATAGCATGGAATGACTTGTATTAACCACTTCCTGAAAACAGGCTGAAATCACCCTAAAATCAAAGCATTAAAATTGCCTCAGCTAAGTAAAGGTTACTTTATGTCCTTGAGATACTCAGAGGAAAGCAGTAGTGTCTCTTGTTTTTCTTCATGGCCTTGGCTGATAAGAGAAGTTTGGGGAGGTCCCAGGAGTAGCTGAGCATGAGGAGATGGAAGGATCCTTGGCCCTACTGCTGTTTTATGGGGAAAAAATGATGGTATTGGGAAGAGAGCCTGTGCTTAACCTCATTGTAATGGCAAGATAGACTTTGACTCCAAATTTACTGATACTTTTTGTTATACTTGGTGTCTGAAAATGTCTTTGAGACTTAGGGGTCCACCCATGTAATTCCTGTGCAAAATTGGGTTTTGCTGATGAGGGCCCTGAGGCTGGTTTGCCAAAGAGAGATGACAGTGGCCCTTTCCTTAAGAAGAGAAAGTCTCTCCTTGGAGTTGCTGCGGGTATGGGTGGGTACATCCTGAGGCTGGTACTGAGGCTGCCTCCTGTCCCAGCTCCAGATCAGGAGCATGGGCTGAGCCCTGGACTGCAGCTCCAGCAGGGTTCATTGCCAAATTGTGCTGTTAGAGGTTCCCTCTGGCTTGCTTCCTGGCCAAAGGGACAGTGACACCTGCCCTCACCCTGCCCTGAGCACCTTTCTGCACTTGGACAACTTGATGTGACAATAAATTAGAAGTGTCTGGGTGCAGACAAGGTTCTGCCATGCAAAGCAACTCCTCTGCAGGGCTGTGTCTGCTCCAGCCCTGTCCTGCACAGGACACCCTGGGAAAATGTTTCTCCCTGCTAAAGGGGCCCAGGGCTAATATCCAGCAGACTGCCAGGAATGCCCCACTGTGCCAAGAAAAGCTTGCTTGGTGGAAGTTGCCCAGTGTCCTATTTTTAGAGGTGAACATAATCGTGCTGAGCTTTCTCATTGGCTTTGCTAGCTGTTATGTTCCCTGCAATCCCTGCAGAAGCAGGAGGAGCCATGAGGAGGCAGGTTCCTTGACTTTGGGATTTGAACTTGCTCTCCTCCTGCCCCCCTGTGGTTTTCCTGTGGATTTTCGGTTCTTGGTACCAGATGGGCAGTGATGTGTGTCCATCACTGACCTGCTGCAGTGGCCTTGGAGGATGCTCATGGGTTGTAAGGCTGAACCCTCCTGTGGTATCTCCGTGGGGTAGGGGCCTTAAAGGGCCCTCCCAGCTCTGGGCATGTGTCCTCATTTCCTTTCCAGTCTTTCTGTGAGAGTCCCTGGAGGGAGGAGAGGATTCAGTCAGCCAGCCAAGATCACACAGACTCCTAAACAGTGTGAAACTTGAGTCCTTATTTCAGCCAAAGATCCAGGAGGGACAATACCAGGGAGTGAATCCCTATGATAAATTTGAGTTTAATTGTCCTGAAGTGTGTTCTCCAAAGTACATCTAAAATAAATTAACAGAAGACTTATCCAAAATACTTTCCTTGAACTTCTTGAAGATGCTTAAGTGATGGTGGGTAACATCTGCTCAGGATATTCTGTAGGTCTTTATGGCAAGTCACTTTGATGAAGCAAAAAAAATTGTGGATTTCAGAGTTATAAAGATGGGGGAATCTCTTCTTCTTTCCCAGATGGAGTTTGTTGGAGTAAGCCAGCTGTCATTCATCCATGACCTGGGACCGAAGGGCATGTGAGTTGTGAGCTGTGTCTTTGTGAGTTATGATTCACTAGGAGCATGGCTTTATACATAAATGCTGTTAAAATTAGTAGCTTTCCTTTCTCAGCACTAACTGACTGGGGAATATTTTGCCATCTAGATATGAAAAATTATTGCTCTTCAGACAGAAATGCTACAATTTGGAGAAATGTTTTTGAGAGTGGGCTGCTTTGTGCAACAGCACTTACGGGGTTTCCACCCTTCCCTTGCTGTTGAGCCACTTAATTTTCTGCTTCCTGTGCTATAAATGGGGACCCTGTGCTTCTTAAAACTCCGTTATTTTCTTCTGCGGGGGTTATTTTTGCCCTTCATCCAGCTTTCAGGGTACAGCGCAGGGGCTGCTTGAGCACAGTTGGAGGTGACAGGAGCCAGGCCTAGGTACAAGGGCTGGGTGTTCAGAAAGCACCCCCTCCAAATCCCTCCTGCACCTCCAGGTGAGGGTCATCCCCACCCTGACCCTGTTCCTGTCCTTGCAGAGAAGGCTTCATCATGAAGCGCTCCGGGGGCCACCGCATTCCTGGCCTGAACTGCTGTGGTCAAGGGAGGATGTGCTACCGCTGGTCCAAAAGGTACTGCTGGGGTGCCACAGGGGGGGATGCCACATGCTCCCTGGGCGCACAAAAATCCCCATTTGTCTTTTTCTCCCAAAAAAATCTGTGAGAGAGAATCTTGCTTTTTTCACAAAAGCCACAGATTTCCGGGTTGGAAGGGCCCATGGGCTATTCCCTGCTTCGCCCTTCTGTGTGATGGGTTTTTTTTTCTCCTTTGGAGTTCATGGAAGGGACGTGCTATTCCAGGGAGAATCTAGGATTTCCTAGAGCTGACAGAAATGGCAGTGACCTCCCAGACTGTGCCCAGCTTTCCCTGCTGCAGGAGCACAGGTGGCTCTGTGCCTTCAGGAGGGAATGTGTCTGGTCCCCAGGCAGATTTCAGCCTGGCTTTCTGAGCTTCCCTTCCTCAATTTACAAAATGAAAATCAATTAATTGAAACACTCTTTGCACTGCTTCAGGGCAGGATCAAGCCAGACATGACCTGCAGCACTAAGGAGCTGTTTGGTGCAATTAACCTTGGCATTAAATACATTGCCTCTTGCTTATTACTGCAGGTATTGAATCCCAATGTTTTCTCCTGTTCCCATGTCCCTTCCTGCTGCAGACAGACATCATTTGCTGTTCCCATCCCTTTAGCCTCTGTGTTAGGTCTCAGTGTTGCCAGGGGCTGGGAGATGTGTGCTGTGGGGGAGTATCTGTGTTACCAGGCAGCCTCCAAAAAATGCAGGGTGTATTTCCTGGAGCATGCCCTTCCCAGGCAAATCTTTCCATTTGAAAATCTAAATAGCCATATCTGCCTTACAGCAACAATTTCTTAGTCAATGGAGCTTCCCCAAGCATTATGCACCTTTGGATTTTATGATCACCTATGGGCTGTCATTAGTTTTATCTTTAATAGTTCTGGTTTCTGACAAAACCTTTCTGCAGTATTGTGAAGAAAAGGTCCCATTTCTGCACAATCTTTCCAACATTTCTTAATTTAGGTTTACAGAAGATCTCTATAATGAGGGCACAAGGAGATGAAGATGTGACCTTCTTTCAGGTCAAATCATTAAACCATCACCAATTCTTTTGCTTTTTTTATGGGAAAAAATGCGTTTTCCTCTTGATACTCCTCAATTAACCCTTTCTTATGTTGTCCAGAGCTCAGGCTGTAGTGGGGACAGTAGCACATCCAGCTCTGATGGATCTCCATTTTTCTTTAGAGCCTAGAAAGGGGGTAGGAGAAGTGTTTGAGTGGGATTGTGTGCAGAATATCACAAGTGAGACACTACATTCCCATCCTGGCCCACTGGGACTGATAGTTTATGCATCAATAAATAAGTAAATAAGAGTAATATTTCCCAGAGAGGGTTATTTAGAGGAAGGATTTTGGGACATGGAGGAGGATAGTGGGGTAAAGCTGTGAATGGGCACAGGCAGGACTCCTCAGGCATGTAGAGCTGCCTGGGAAAAACAGAAGGGAGAATATTTGGAAATATACCCTGTGGGATGTTTAAGAGTGAAATTGTGGGCCAAATAGAGAGGGGAGGTATTTTGGCACGAAATTAGAGGTGATGCCGGGTAACTCTTTCAGGGCCCTGAAAGCAAGAAAAAAAATTATGGGATCTAATAAAAAATTAGGGGGAGGAGCTGAGGCTGTTACTAAAGATACAAGAATGAACAGATTTTTGCTGTGTTTTGTGCTGCTTTGTGTGTTTCTGGGTGTGCAGAAGAATGAAGCAAAGGTCTGGTGATGGAGACCTGTGTGGGACAGAGGCTGCTGGTTACCCCAGCTACGCTGCAGGGGGAGAAAAAATTAGATATGCCATTCACAGTAAAAAATGTGGTTTTTTCCCAGAGTTGCCTTCAGGCTACAGTATTTATGTAAAACCTGCTGGTCATCCCTCCTCATGTGTTTCTAACAGGGTGCCTGTTGCTTGGCAATAAAAGCTTTACAAAATGACTTGTTCATATATTTTGATAGGAGTGAAAGTGATCCTAGCATCAGAATTAATGTTAGAAATGTCAAATAACTCCCATATAGCGTACAAGCTGAATAAAAATCAGGGATGGAGGAATCCTTGTTGCACCTTGCCTCGTGCTCAGAGGTTTATGACCAGGAAGGTTCTCATGGGTTTTGTTAAACAAGGGAACCTGTATTTTTAAAGACTCGGGTAAAAAATAGTTATTTAATACTCTAAAAGTTCTATATTCAATTAAAACTCATTGCCCAAGTTCATAAAATTGACACTTTCCTGCTCAAGAAAACCACCCTCTTGTCTAGCTCCTGAGAATAATTTTTACCATTTAGTAGATTTCCCTGATAAATGATTTGCACGTTTTTTGAAGAAGCACTTTTCCGTTTTATCAGCTCTCTTTGTGGCTCATGTTTTGAGACCTGGCATGGGTGCGAAATCCAGGTGACGTGATTGCTGTGTCTGTACAGGTGGCTGGTGGTGAAGGACTCATTCCTGATGTACATGAAGCCTGATTCAGGGGCCATTTCTTTTGTCCTGCTGGTCGATAAGGAGTTCAACATCAAAATAGGCCAGAAAGAGACAGAAACTAAATACGGGTTGCAGATTGACAATCTCTCCAGGTAAGAAAACAACTTTGTTTATCCCCTTTTAGTTTGCTTTGGCTTTTTTAAGGAGGAATCGATGCTGCTCTGCAGGAGGGGTTAACAAGCCTGGGTGGCTGCTGCTGGTGTGCTCAGACCTGCTGGGGATTTGGCCCTAATGCTGATTGTTTCCCATGTCTTAATGAGGCGTTTGGAGCCTGTTTGTCCATCCCTGTGGTTATTGCTGGGTCCTGGGGCACGGTGCATGCTGAGTTGCACAGTCTGGTTTGGCAGTAATTGCTTAGGTAATTTTTTAGGCACTCTTTTCTCTTTATGCTGCAAGCAGGGATGTTTTCTTCTGCCTCCCAATGGAGTATTATTCTAAAGACATGCTAGTGGGGGATAAAGAGATATTTAATGTTTTTATGTTAGCGCACAGTATAAATTCATCTCTTAAAAATACAGCATTAGCTGGCTCCAACTCCAAGTTAAGCCGGTGCTAATAACTTAAACATGGGTGGGTTTTTTCGTGCTTGGCAGTGCAATACTGTTAGTCACTCAGAGCAGCTCGGTGCTGAGCATTCTTTTGCAAACAAAACAGCAAAGTCCCTGTTTTTTGTGTAAATAAAATATGACTGGTACAGATGCATTTACCAACATGGACAGGCAGCGATGAGCAATCCAATTAAATGGAAATGGCTTCAGCCTCCTGCCCTGTGCTCTTACAGGTCGCTGATTCTGAAGTGTAACAGCTACAGACATGCCCAGTGGTGGAGGCAGGGCATAGACGAGTTCATCCGGAAACACGGCAAGGACTTTCTGACGGAGCATCGCTTCGGCTCCTATGCAGCCGTGCAGGAGAACACCCTGGCCAAGTGGTGAGCACCTGTTACCTGCCTGCCCTCAGCACCCCAGCTCTGATGAACACAGCTGGTAGCCTTTGCTAGCTGGGGAGACTGGTGGTAATTAAAGAAGTTGCAAAAAAAAAAAAAATAAAGAAACAGGCTTTCTTCATCAGGGAGGGAGTAGCAGTGCTGGTGGCTCTGTGTCACAGCTCATTGTGTTTTGTAAAGTCGAGTTCCATTTAAATTCAAATGTGTTGGATGTTTGTCATTGTAACGATAAAGAGAAGAAAAGGGAATCAACAAATGCAGACCTGGGTATAGTCGGAGGGTGGCTGGGCTTTATGCACACAGCAGTCCCTGAGAAATCCTTCTGTCACCAGTGTAGCCTGACTGCACTAATCTACTCCCAGAAGTGCCTCAAAAACTAGATCCTGGCTGGAAGCAGACCTGTGCTTTCCCTGCAACGTCTGCCTTGCAACAACCTCTGCCTGAGTACTTTCCATAAATCAAAGGAAACACCGTTCCATCATCCTTTCCTGAGAGACAAACCTGCCTTGCATGTCAAGCAGAACCCAGGAGTATTGTGTGAAGTTGGCAGAAGTGCCAAGAGTCACTTAATATTCCCTTAATGTGCTGTTTCATCAAGCTAGTGGTAGCAGCATTGAATTCTCCCTGCGTGTTCTCCTGATTCTGGAAATTAGGATTGTGTTTGCTTTTGAGAAGAGAACGTAAATGTCATTAACACGGAACCCCATCGCTTTCAGCTGTGTACTTTGTTTAATGAAGGGGAGGAGGCATAACTCTGCACTCTGTTTGCTTTTGCAGGTATGTCAATGCCAAGTGGTACTTTGAAGACGTCGCAAATGCCATGGAAGCTGCTAAGGAAGAAATTTTCATCACAGATTGGTGGTTCGTACTGACATGTTTGGGTGTTGCCCAGCTCTCTCTCTGGGGACGCTCCTGACAATACAGCACTGTTTGGAGCCCTACAGTGTGGCAGCTAGCCCTGCAGCCAGATGGTTTGGCAGCACACCCAAACCTCTCCTTGTGTTGTATTCAAAGGCCTTTTCAGGAGGGCTGGCAGCAAAAGCACACGCTTCAGATCAACAGCTTGGTTGTCTCCCTCCACGGAAATGCCTGAAACTGCACGGAGGCACCACCTGAACTGTAAATGTGGTGGCTTGAGGGGCTTCTCAGGAGTGTAAATAGCTGCAAAACTGAGGGGCATGGGTGTCTTTCAATGTATCAGGGAACAGGGATGCTCAACAGTGCTCTTGCCATGGGGTCCTGCATGGGATCCCATTTCACCTCCTCCTCACTGCCTTGGGAAGCCTCATGCCAGTGCTGAGAGCATCTTGTGGGTGTGTGCCTTTGGTCTGCTCATTGCTCATGGATTCCCCCTATGCAACATCAGGTGGCAGTTCAAGAGCATCCTGTTTCAGACCCATTGTCTCTTACTTAGTGTTTTATTCAGACAATTGTTAAAGTATCATGAAATTCCAAAATTTACATAGCTCTTAATATATAAGATGAAAATAGGATGTAGCAATATGCTTTATCCAAGCCCAAGTTGCCATACTTGGTACAAAAGTAAAGGAATAAATTCTGTCACCTTGCTGTGCAGGAGTTAGATTGAGATTGCTTAACAATTTCTTGTAATCCTTAAAGTGATAAAATGTCCTGTTGAGAGATCCTATTGCTTTGTCTTTAGGCAGCAAGGAAAATTCAGTACAGATTTGTTCTGTTCAGATAGCTCAGGTACCTGGAGAATTGAAATCCCACTCTTCTTTATATTTTATGTCTGCATATTTCTTTCAGTTCTACCTCAGGGTTTTCTTTTGTTGCATCTTTCTTTCAGAGATACAGTCCAAATTTCCCTATTTATACATCACTGTTCAGCCTGATCTCATGGGTTGTTGCATATGAAGATGAATGTGCTTGGACATGTCCTCTGCCCTCTGTAATGCTCAGTTATTAAAGAACAAAGAGCAGGATATTGGAGAATGCATCACTCTGGGACATGAGCTTTCACATCCACTTTATTTAAACTTCAATTCCTTTGCTTCCCAAGTTGGTTATTTAGGCAGGTGCTTTATTTGCAGGCTACATCTGCTATGTTTTTTATATACCTTTGTTTTCTTAGGCTGAGCCCAGAAATCTTCATGAAGCGACCGGTGGTGGAAGGGAATCGCTGGCGGCTGGACTGCATCCTCAAGAGGAAAGCAGTGAGTGAGCTCCAGCTGCACCCTTACCCTACACCCACCCAGCTGGGGGGTCATACTGGGGCTGGAGCACTTCCACCATTCACTTTGGTAGAGATGAGAGCTAAAGCCCTTTTCCAGATGGCCTTGGAAAACCACGTGTTGATTTGTTCTCCTTGTTTGGGTTTGGAAGAGCTCAGAGGCAGAAGGGTAGATCCTCTTGATTGCCCCAGGTTTGGGTCACTTCAGTCTTGCTTTACAACTACCTCAGTTCCTGGTAGGTCAAAGACCTGCTGCTGTCCATGCTCTCCATGTGATTTATGTAATTTAGAGGTACAGGGAAGGCTGAGCACTTTGTGGTGTGTTTATGAGTGTGGGCTGTGCTCCAGCTATTTACATACCCTGCGATAACACTGGTGCCCATATCAGCAGCGAGTCACAAGGCTTATTCCCATGGCTGGGAAACCTCTTGAACTCTTGCTGTAGTAGAAGGGCAGAAGTCCACATGGATACAGACTTAAACTAAAAAGGGGCAGGTTTATATTAGATATTGGGAAGAAATTCTTCCCTGTGAGGGTGGTGAGGCCCTGGCACAAGTTGCCTGAGAACCTGTGGCTGCCCGATCCCTGGAGTTGTTCAAGGCCAGGTTGGATGGTACTTTGAGCAACCTGGTCTAGTGGAAGGTGTCCCTGCTCATGGCTGGGAGTGGAACAAGATGGTCTTTTAGTTCCCTTCCAACCCAGACCATTCTGTGATTCTGTGGCATGCTGAAATAGACTTTGACTCTTTCCCCTTTGAAGCCAGTTGTCATCACAGTCCTCACCCCTCCACATACCTAGATAAAACATGAGAACTTTGTGTCTGACTGCTGTTGGTTTGGAATTACTCTTATTTTCTGGCAAAATTAAACCGGCCACAAGGCATCACTCACTCAAAGGAGGAATTTGGCTTCTTTTTATCACTTTGACATGGATTTTCTTTTGGCCATAAAAACATTGTGATAGGTGAGTGAGATCAGTCCCTGGAAATGCTTGCTCTGTCACTTTTGGTGTTTCTTTGACTCAACAGGCCAGTCAGCAAGCTGATATCATGGTGTAGGGGTGAGGCTGTCCTTTCTATTGTGTGCAGTGTTGCCTTGGACTCCCCTGGGTGGAGAGCAGAATATCATCCACAATTTAGAGATTGCCTTAGCTCTTGATAGCAGCTTCATGGGAATAGGAATTAAAAAAAAAGTTTAGATTCCAAGTTTAAGCTGGCAAACTAGCGCAAGCTTTTAATCCATGCTGATTTATGGGAAGTGGAGGTGTCCCAGTTTGTGACCAGTATTTGCCAAGGTTTGGGAGGCACTTGGCACATTTGAAAATGCTTTAACGAGTTCTTAGAAACCCTGCCATGGATACAATGCTGGTCACAAAAAGAACCATGTTTTTAGCACTGCTCAGTGTATTCCAGGAGCTTGTTGATCTCTACCAGCAGAATGAACCGCTTTGCTGGTGTTGAGTTGGTGACACCCCCTTCAGGAGGGGGATGTCAGTGTGTCCTCGCTGTGTCGTCTTGCAGGGACATTTAACTGTGGGCAGCCCTCAGGGCAACACGAAGCAGCAGAACACTGAACTTTAGTGGATGAACATGATTGGAGTGAATCATGCTTGCAAAATCTGCCTCAAAGGGTGTGTAAAAGGAGCTGCTGTAGGAATGACCTGTGGAAGGGCCTTGGCATGGCTCAGACAAAAACAACAAAACCCACACAAACCCAGGTACTGAGCCCTTCTCAGAAAGCTGGAGAGCTTTCCCAAGCAGGCTGGTCCTACCAGGCTGAGGGGTCCCCATGGAGGATCTGGAAGAGCATAAGCAAGAACAAGTAACCACAGTCAGCATTTCCATCAGCAGACACAACACATTTACTGTGTCTTAGCTTTTCCTCCCTTTGGAAACAGACTGTATCCATTGATGTGCCTGCATTCCATGCGTTCTTTTTTATTTCTGACAGCAACAAGGAGTGAGAATTTTTGTTATGCTGTACAAAGAGGTAGAGCTTGCCCTGGGGATCAACAGTGAATACAGCAAGCGGACACTCATGCACCTCCATCCAAACATCAAGGTAATTGCACAGGGCTTGTGTGGAGGGTGTTTGCATTCAGTTGTTCTTGATGGCTTGTGCTGACCCCAGTGTGTTTGGGTGGGAACTGCAAGTTCAGGAGTGTTTCCCACCACTGCAGTGGGAATAGTCTGACAAGGCGTACCCATATAGTGACTGCCACATCTGGCAACTTAATTTCTTTAGGTTCTAATGGAACATAAAATTGCTTAGTTTAGATTTGCCAAAGCAACTATTTGCCTTAATTCACAAGACATGTATTTCATGTGACAAGTTAATGGGGTTACATCAAATGGAAAATTAAAATTTGAGAGTGTTGTGTCATTTCAGCCTGTCTGCTCATGTGAATAATGAGAGTCAACACTGGGTGTTAATGTTCCCACCACAGAAGAACAGCATTGCACTGTCCTGTGCTGTTACACTGCTGTTCTGGCACCAAGCAGAAAATCAGTTGTGGCAGACAAACCAGTAGATAAAGCTAGATCCAGTCTCTTAGAGACACATGCACCTTAATGAGCAGTAAGATACTTGTTATGCTAGAATATTTGATTTATTTTCACTTGATCAGTTGTCACAGCAAAGGGAAGCATCCATTCATCATCTTTGCAGAAAAAGTGGACGATACAAGCTGTGTCACAGGTTTTGGGAATAGCCAGGTGAAACTTGGTAGCTTTTTCTCCAGGAAGCTGGTCTAGTGGCTCTAACATCATAAATAAAAGTCTGAGCTTAGAAATTAGGGTTCTGTAGACACTTGTCAAAAAGAAATTCCTAAACAAATGCCAAACAACTTGATTTTAAGTGGGGGGGAAAAAAACACCCGACATCTCATTTCACTTGTGTGGTGGCAACAACCAAAGAAGTGACTCAGATCACCAATATGTTGTTTTCTTTCAGAGCAGGCTCTGTGTTTGAAAGCTCAGCTATTACAGCTCAGCTGAAGCAGTTCTTTAACTATGGTCCTCTCATGAAGCTGTTGTAAGGGCGACCTATCCCAACATCAGTAACCATTGCTGCCTGAGATTCTTGCATCCTGGGAAAACACCTGCCTGCTATCTGGGTGACACCAGCTATGGGGAAATTGAGTAGCTTCCAGTAACAACTCCAGCATTTCCTCATCACCCCAAACAGCCAAAAAAGCCAGAACAGCTCTCTGCCTGGAAAGATTTAAATTTGACAATGATGCTGATCTCGAGTGCTGCTTTCCTCACAGGTGATGAGGCACCCAGACCACGTGTCCTCCTCCGTGTACCTGTGGGCCCACCATGAGAAGCTGGTGATCGTTGACCAGTCCGTGGCATTTGTGGGTGGCATTGACCTGGCCTACGGGCGCTGGGACGACGACGAGCACCGCCTGACCGACGTGGGCAGCGTCAAGCGCGCCTCCGCCGCCAAGTCGGTGTCCACCGCCAACCTGGCAGTAAGTGGGCTGGCTCCAGCTGCTGGCCACGGTCAGCCACAGCAGGGCTGAACAAGCTGTGTCCTCTTCTGAGCTTAGGGTTGGGTGTTGGAGCTTTAATGACAAATAAGTGATGAGAGGAAGGATTTAAGCATCAAACAACTCTTTAGGGCTAGGTGCTGATAAGCCCCTGCTAGGGCGCAGAGATGAGAGAGATGGGTTTCTCCTGGAGCTTGGAACAGTAGCCACAATTTGAAGTCTGTATTCTTAAAATCATAGAATTTTAAAATGGTTTGGGTTGGAAAATCATGTTGTTCCGACCTCCATCATGGGCAGGAACACCTTCCACTTCCACTAGACTGGGTTGCTCCATGTCCTGTCTCATCTGGCCTTGAACACTTCCAGGGCTGGGACATCCACAACTTCTCTGGGCAGCCTCTCTTTTCTTAACAAAGCTTAGAAGTGCAGAGTAAGCACTTGCAGAGTGCTCTGAAATGTTTGTTGGTTGTGCCCTCAGCAACTGCCTTGTTTACTGAGTTTTCTGCGAACCCGGGTCTGTATGCAACCACATGTCTCCAATAATTTGAGAGGTCTAGGTTGATGAGAATTTCAAGGGGAGTAATAATCCAGAGTAAATTTATGGATCCAAATGCTGCTAATATTACTAGGCTTTCCTGGCGAGTGCTTCCTCAGTACAGACTGCCCAGAAAGCATGGGGAAGGACCACGTGCCACAGTTCCCACCAAAGTGTGTCTGTCACAGAGCTGGTTGTTTCTGAGCACCGATCTGCATGAGAATCTGTAATGGGAAACTTCCTCATACCTGACCTGCAGCCATATCTTGTGTCTTTTAAGTCTGCAGCAGAGTCGACTGAACATGTCCCGCTTCAGCCTCAAACTCTGGTCCCAGAGAGCCACTTGTTTGAGAGAAATGCTGATGATGCCCCAGACACATCAAAAATGAAAGGAGTAGGGAAACCCAAAAAGTTTTCAAGGTTCAGCATTTACAAGCACCTGCACAAGCATGGCATGCACCATGCTGACAGCGTCAGCAGCATCGACAGTGAGTCAAGTAAGTGATGTTCAGCTAAATAATGTATATAAAGGATGTGTGGAGGTGGATGGGTGGGTGTATGTGCACATTCACGTGCTTTCTAGGGCAATGTGTTCTTTGTACGGAAGGAAAGTTGACAAGTTACCTAACTATCAGAATAATTGCTGTGTGTAGTCAACATGTAAATTTGTATCACTGCAAAATGGAGAAGAAATGTTTAATGTGGATTTTTTATTTAGCTAATTAGCAAATTCCATGAGCCATCAGATGATGTGATACAGTGTATGTGATTCTTAATGTTTGTATTATTGGAAAGTGTACATTCCTGCAAGAGAGAATTGAATCTTTCATTTTTCAACTTGGATTTATTATAACAAGCAAATAATTTTTGAATGAGATTATCCCATCTCATAGACTAGTGTTAAAAGCTAGGTTTTAAATAAGTTCACTTAAATGGAAATATTCTAAATTTACCCACTTACTAGAGAGGAAAGTCTGTTCAACAGTTGAATATTTAAATGCAGCTTTTAATTCCCAACATTAAAGATAACTTCAGTGCCAAAATTACAAGGATCAGCTTGGCAATTGTTCCAGAATGAAATTCTTCCTGGAAGTCCTCGGCTCCTGGAGATAAGGGAACTTACAGGAATTTTCATCCCCTCCCTGCAGATCTTTCTCTTGCCTCTGGCTTCTTATGGGGAGCAGTCAGCTCAGGACACAGCCATGGCTTTGTACTTCATTACATCTGTTTGGGTTAAAACCAGCTGGGTCCTGAATTTGGTCCTTTGCCTGGCAGTCACTTTAGTTTCAGCAAACTAATGTCTGGTTTGAGTTCCTATCTGCCAGGTGTCTTCAGACAGGAGCAGGCACCAGGGTGGCAGAGGTGGACGTGTTTTTGCCATGAATAGAGCATCTTGACTTTCTGCAGGTTACTCTAACCCCACTAGGAGCCAACCGAATATAATCCAGAGTTTAAGGCCCCATCTGAAAATGTTCCATCACCACAGTGAATCCAAACAGGGGCTCGCTGAGCCTCGGGAGGGTAAGTGAAGGAAGGCAGTGCTGTGGACCCCCCTTCAGGCTCTAACTGCTGTTGTTTTTGCGTTATAACTTATGGTGAGAGTGAGGTTGGGTGCCAGGATCAGCCTTCACTGCTTGTTGTTATCCCACCACCCTTATCCCTCCTCTGTGGGCATCCTGGCAGAAGAGCCTTCTCCAGAAACTACAAATACTGCAGCATAAATAAGTAAGAATTAAAAACCCCAAAACAACAAATCAAAATCAAACAAATGAGCAAACAAAAAATTTGCAATAATGACAGCAGGGAACAGTTGCACAAATAGTTCTGATTCTGGTATGTGATGATTTCAGCAGCTTTCATCCTGTAAAGGAAAAAGCTGTTACTGGAACTGGGAAGTTCTGTACTGGATATTTTTAAAGTAAGCCTGATGCAGGAAGACATGCAAACAGAGAGAGGAAGCAGCAGAGTGGCTGCTGCCAGTCCTATGTTTGGACAAAGACTTGGGTCCCCTCTTTTGCTTCTGATTAAAACCAAGGAAAGCACACTCTGTTGAGACAGGAGTTGGGTGGTTGTAAGCACTGAGGTGTTCCCACCTCTGGATTGGTGTTGGAAGGGCCTGTCCCAGTGTGGTACCTTTCCAAGATGCCTTTGGGTTCAGGAATGGAGCGAGGAGCAGTTCTTCAGCATCACCCTCTTGCAAACATCTTCCTCTAAGGCATTAATTACCAATTATAAAATATTGCTTACAAAGTAGTGGCAGGCAACAAAGCATTGCCATGTCTTTGTGGAGACAACGTGCAGTCTCCCCTGTGCCTTCATGCTCATTCATGAGTCACTGTGCAGTCATCAGAGTGCGGCACACGGAGCGTGTGCTGGCCTGTGTCCCACATATTCCCATTCCCACCCAGCATGTCGAGTCAGTGATTCCCCAGCTCCATCTGGACTCTCACTAGAAGCTGGAGCTTCCCAAGGCAGCTGTGGTGCAAACCTGCTGCATGGCATTTCTGGCATGGCTTGGCTCAGCTCGGCTCGGTGGGGTCACAGCGATGCTGGCAGGGCTTGCTTTGTGTCCACTGGTCTTGTGCTGCTGCCAGTATGTGTTTTGTTGACTGTTAAAAGTTGGTTTTTCTGTGTGCTAAAGGGTTTTATGGTTACCTGGTGGTTGGGTTAGGAGGTTTCTGCTCGTGGCGTTGCTGTATAACTGTGTTAGTATTTGGTGTCACAGATGAAGGCTGCTCTCAGGATCAGGAAATAACACCAGTTAACTGTTTATAGTCTAGGCCAACTTTTTTGGACTTTTTTAAGAGCAAGGAAAAAGAGTTCACTGTCCAAAAATATGTGCTCTGGAAAAGGGATCCTGTTAGGAGGGAATATCCCTGCGTACAGTATTTTAGACCATTTTTAATCAATATGGATTTGGAATTCAGGATCCATTTGTTCAACATGTAGAATTGTATCAGAAGTGACTCTGCTATTTGGAAAAAACAAAATAATACTAAGAAAACAATACTTCATGAGGGAGCATACATAAACATTTCATTCTAGATAATAAATAGTACTTCTATTAGAGGAGATACACCCTGCTAGTGAGGCAAAATAATAAACTCTCTAGCAGAGAAAATGGAATTAGTTCACTATTAGTGTAAAATATAATAAGTAGATGATATACATGATGTGGACTGCCATATGGGAATATTTAGTTGTTATTGAACTGGGGAAAGGCAAATGGTTATAGGGTGATGTAGTCCAAGATAAAATTCAGCATCTGTTTTTCATTTCTATAACAGACTTCAGTATAGAGCCTCTTCTGATTGTATAAAAAATACTAAAATAGGGAAGAAAAATTACTAACAGATATCCCTTGAAAGTAACAGGAGGGCTGGGGAGAAACCAGCTTCAGCTGCTTGGGACTGGCAGGTCCCACCAGTGCTGTTCCATGGCTGTGAGTCTCTCACTGCTGTGTGCAATGGATGGCCATGACTTTGGAGCATGTTTTTGTTTTGTTTGCCTGGGACAGATAAAGGATCCATCCGTAGCCTGAAGACGGGTGTTGGAGAGCTGCTTGGGGAAACCAGGTTCTGGCACGGAAAAGACTATTGCAACTTTGTTTTTAAAGACTGGGTTCAACTCGACAAGCCTTTTGCTGGTGAGTGGGAGTCTCTGCATTCCCCCAAACTTTCTTCTGCACCTTTTCAATCTCAGATCATATTTTTCCTGCCTCCAAGCCAGAGGTAACAAAGCTGGTTTGGTTTGGTTGCTAGGAAAAAGCAGCAAAACTCCCTTTGAGGGGTTTTAGAGCCAATTATGCTGTTGCAGTCCAAGTCACCTGCCTTGGGGCTGCTTGGTGCCATGTCCCAGAAACCTCAGTGTGAGGAGGGGGAAGCTTTTCCATATTCATGTCCTTTGTCTGAGGAAGTTGAAGCATGCTCCCCTGTCCTCCAGACTTCATTGACAGGTACACCACGCCGAGGATGCCCTGGCACGACATCTCCTCCGTGGTGCACGGCAGAGCCGCGCGCGACGTCGCCCGGCACTTCATACAACGCTGGAACTTCACCAAGGTGGGTGTGGGTGTCACTGCTGGGGGCACGGAGGTAAGCACAGCCTTGTCTCATGCCCCTGCCTTCTCTAGGCATCTGGTTTATTTCCTTGTTCTGATATGTTTCAAGCATTTTTCGTTTATCTGTTTCAAGCATTTTTTCTTTATCTGTTTCCCCCCGCCCCATGCAGATTATGAAACCCAAATACCGGTCCCTGTCCTACCCATTCCTGTTGCCAAAATCTCAGCAAACTGCTCATGAATTGAAGTATCAGGTGCCTGAGGCTGTTCCTGCCACAGTCCAGGTGGGTGTTGATGGTCTCCTGCTCCCATACTCCTCAGAGGGCTTGTTCTGCATCCTCCCAGGAAGTTTGAATGCCTGACAGACCCTCTGCAGAACTTGAATTATAAGATGCAAAACTCTTATCTAATTCAACTCACAGATTAGGTGATCCGATCAGAATCGCAATAGAATAATGCAACTCTTTTAGTAGAGAGGCATTAATTTGTATCTTCACCTTAGAGGTAAGGGGACTAAAATATATGCAGTACTCAAGTGGTGGGAACACTGTGACTTTGCATCCTGTTGTGGTTTAATGGTTTGTTTTCTGTTGTTCTTCTTCCAACACCTAACATTTGGGCTTTATGATTTGAGAAGACCTGATGGGTTGAGGTTACCCACTGAGTATTTATCTCAGATCTCAGAGCAGTCTGCCAGGCCCTAACGCCTTGCTCAGACGGGTGGTGGTCAGTGAGAGCCCAGCATTAAGTGGAGTCTTGTGGCTGTTGCTTTCTGCCTTGAACTTCATCTGCACTTTATTATGCAGCCCTGCACCCCTAGGGGTTCTCTGCAGTTCCACACAATCAGCCCACAGTCTCATTTGTGACAATCAGTCTCACAGTCAGAATTGCCTAGATACCTCTGTTTAAAAGCCCAGTTTGCTCTATCGAGTGCACATACTTGAATACTGCTGTTACCCAGCAGAAATATGAACTTGTTGAAGAGTACGAAGTCAAAAGAGTTATGCTGAAGCAGCAAAACCATTGTGTGTCTCTGTGGATGAAAGATGTATGAAGTAAGAGCAGTTAGACCAAAACCAGGAAAAATGCATGACTTTGCTCTTTGTAAGGAGTGGTCTGCCCGGATGACAGCACTGCTTGGGGAAGCATAGTGAAATAAGATGCGATGCTTTTTTCTGGTTTTGTGGATTGCCAGGGCATTGTCTGCTCCTCTCTGTGTGGTGTGAGGGATGGGCAGCATGGGGATCTTGTGTCGGGGGTCCGGGGTGTTTTACATCAGCCTCTAAATCAAGGCTCCCAGCTTGCTGGGAAGTAGTCTCCTTCAGGCATCATCCTGTTCCCTGTGGCTGTAAATGCCTCCCTGTCTGACACCAGCTTTTTGGGAAATCTTGTTCTCATGGAAGTGATGGGGCTTGTGTTCCCTGAGCACACTTTAACCGCAAGATAAGCCACAACTTCTAAATCACGGGGTTTGCTGTAGCAAAAAGTTAAGCTCTACTGATTACAGAACTGGAAGCAGTTCCCAAAGGAGAAATTAAACTGAGAACAACCTAGATCCAGCTTCTCTTCAGTCCAGCCGAAGAGCTGCCGGCTCAGGGCATCAGGCCGTGGGAGGGGAGGATGGAGCTCAAACAGTGACTGCAGAATCCACAGACGCCAGTGCTGAGTGATGGGTGAGCAGTTGGAAAACCAGCCTGGCCACCACATTGCTGAGGCATTGCAGATAACTGATACATCAGGAAATGAGGGGCTGCTCTCAGTGATGTCATAAACAGCAAAAAGAGAGCAGGTTTGTCTTGTAAATTATTCATTTGAAACTACATTGCTCATTTCTTATTTATACATCTGTCAAAATAGCCCTGCATGTAGACAGATAAATAAAACTACATATTAGGCTGCAAATGTGTTGTCCTGAAATGTATCTGCCTTCCCAGTATGAGGGATAACTGGTAAGGGAGTGCATTTGCAGTGCCAAGCCTGGTGGAAGCAGTGAGGGGGTTCCTCTGCCCAGGCTGGGGCACTCTGCCTGGGTGCAGGTCCCCAGGCTGCTTCAGCTGGGTTATGATTTCTGGGTGATCTCCTCAAGCTCCAAAGCAGGGATCTGCATGTACATAGTAAAATTTTGACTGTCTCCTCCCTAATCCCCACACTGGTCTGGTTTTCCTTCATCCCCACATGACACAAGTGCCCTGAGCATCCCTGAAGTCCTGCTGCAAATCCTCAAGTGACCCAGTCTCTCCTCCTGATGGAGGTTTCAGATTTGGCCGCTGTTGGAAGTGGAGACAGGGGAGGACACCTGCAGCCTGGATCTGCTCTTCCCCTCCTGCTTGCCTTTTTCTGGAGCTCCCAGGGTGTGCATCGGGGCATCCCTGTGTGACTTCTCCTTTTCTGCAGGGACAGAAATGTCAACCTTTTGCTTGTCCAGTTTATTCATTTTGGAGCAGGAGGCTCAGGTGCTCACATCTCCTCTCAGTGGTACAGTTCTGCACAGAAATAAGCAGATATCCTAAAATCTCTTACCAGCTTTTTATCCAGAAAAACTAGAGCAACATTTTTGCTCTCCATAGTATTGAATCCTTTGGCTGGCCAGCAGCCAATCCCCTGTAATCTCCTTTTTAGTACTGTGTAGGGATTTTATAGGCAGAAGTTACTGCTGCAAGGTAAAATCCAGCATCCCAGGACTGTCCTTGGCTGTGGGGTGATTGAGGAAAGCCTGGCTGTTGGGTTTCTTGTCTCTGACGTTGTTTGCAAATCTGTCTTCAACTGTGGGCAGATCAGAGGAAGAGAAAACACAAAGGATCCATGGGGATTGCAACATTGCTGCAAGCCCAAACCATTGACCTGTCAGCAACAGATTCCAGCCTCATTGTACCATCTGGTTTTGCTCTCCTCTGTGAGAGGAGAGGAGTAGGAAAGTATTTCTGTGAGGATAAAGCACTGACAAGGGCTTTCCCCTGGGCAGGGAGGATTAATGCAGTGTATGTGGGAAACACTGTGGCTGGGAGGGAGAAAAAGGAGTCAGGCTGGGAAGGAGAAAAAGGAGTCAGGCATGGTCACCCATCCTCTTTCTTTTGAACTTTGGGGCTTTGCTTGCAATAAGCAACATGATTTTTGCAAGACCATATTGATTCTTGCAGGAGTCAAATAGAGATCTACCAAAGGCAGTGGCAGATTTTTTTCCACTATTTCATCTCCCTATTTCCACTCCAGAGTTTGCAGTTATCTGCCAAAGCTAGCGTTGCAAAAGATACGAGTGGTGAGGCAACATCCCATTCCTAATGGAAATGCAATGAAAGTTTAATGCTCTGGCAGCAGCTGACGCCCTCACCTCTTTGAAGTCTGGCATTGTTCAGGGTTTTTGCACTAGCCCTCAGCAAACATCACATTTATTACCCTTGTATCAGTTAGGGAAGTTAAAGGGATGACAAGCTATTGAGAGGCTCAAGGGAGGGGAAGGGAGAGGCAGGAGCATGGAGACTCCAGCTCTGGATGCATGTGGCCTTTTCTCCCCAGGAAATAGGTTGGGTTTGAACCAGCTGCTTTTAAATACCTTGACAGGAAAGAGAGGTGTCCAGAAGTGTGAGATGGAACATCAGTGATAAGGGAGGGGCTGTGTAGCAAACTTCCAGGTGTGTGGGGGTGTGTGTCTGTGAGTCCCACAGCTTTATCACCATGGGATGCTGCCGTGGTGGCATTGTCCTGTCCCTATGGCTGCAGATCTGTTAAAAACAACTTTATTTTGAGGAGGTCCAAGATGAAACACTTTATACTCATTCTGCTGGTCACATCAAACTTTTTCTGACCCCTCTTCTTCCTTTTGCAGGGAGATTTGAGGCTGTACCTGATGGGAGCTTTTTGGGTGGTGCTGGGCCAGCATTTTGGAATTGGCCATGACACATTATTCTGGGGTGAGGCAGGAGGAGGATGATGGCACTGTAATAGGGGCAGCTTGGGGTGTGGGGTGATCTGGGGTGCCAGTTATGTGGAGGGGTGAGGAGGAATGTTGGGAAGGGCAGGTGATTGATGCACTGGGAAGTCATGGTGCTGGAAAGGGATGGGCCTGTTGTGTTAACCAGAAAAAAAAAAAAAAGTTGAATGTCAGACTTTGTGCACTAGAAAGCTACAATCTGCCACTCTCTGAAGTGCAGTTCCACATTGCTGTGCTGGTGAGAGTGGAAGTGCTGTGAGCTCCAGTCCAGGCTGCGTATGGAATAATTAGCCTGCTTTGTAGCCAGAAAAACTGTTTTTTTCTGTTCTTATTAATGCCAGTAACAGCTTATTAATGACAGTGGTGGAATTTTGTTCAAAATCTCAGTCTGCCATGGTGCTCAGTGTTGTTTCAGCAGAGCCCAGCTTGGGATGAGTGGGAACACTCAGCCTTGGCTTTGTAAACCAAATGAGTGATTAAAAACCTTTGGGAATGATCAGCATGGCCTTGCAGAGGCTTATGCAGGCAAAGGGCAGCTGTTTGGCACTGCTAAAGGCTATGACAGCTCTTGTATTCAGGCTGGCTCCCTCACTCCAACATTTGTGACCCCAACACTCAGCTGGGGAGACTGCAGAGTGCACCCTCCTGTTGGCCAAGAGAACAGCCAAATATGAGAGTTGCAGGGCTTGTTTTTTACTGGGAAAAACAGATCTGGAAGAAAGCTCCTGTACAGGTAAAGGAATTAGCTCAGGAGTCATTTGCTGTTTAACAGCAATGCCCCCAAGTGCCAGCTCCAGAGATGATCTGGAGACAAGAGGATTGGTTTGGTTGATCCCAAGAGATCAGGATTTTGCTGGAACTGACACACACATTTCACAGATCCCCAGCCCCTGGATCTTGTGCTGTGTGGGACTGGTTCTGAGTTCCAGTATAATGCTTATATTGAGATATTTTAAGGCTATTGTTTCAGTGGTTTTGTCTTGACGGTGTTTAAAGAGAGAGGCTAATAATGAGTATCTATTCTCCCAAGCATGTACTCCGCCAATACTTAATTAAAAACTACATTTCCATCTAGGAAAGCATCACTTGGGGCGTAGTGTGGCTGCCTGTTGACTCAAAGTGCAGGAGCAGGAGGTGTCACAGCATCTCTGGCTGGGGGGACGGGCTGCTGACTGCTGTGGGGCTTGCTCAGCCTGGCACAGAGCACAAAGATTGTTTTTCATGTTGGTTTGACTCTCTTGCACAAAAACTGCAGGACGGAGAGGCAGGACACGCCCTGGCCATCTTGCAGAAATCTACTTTAGAAGTGGATTTCCAGTAAAACTAAGTAGTATCATCACAAATAGGATGGCTTGTGCAAGAATTTGGCAGAATAAACAAATTATCAAGACTGCTGAGGACAAAGGCATGGCCTGTGTTATCAGACTGACTGTATGATTCTGTACGGCCTCCTTGGGGGAAAAACACCCTGCCCCAGCTGGAGACCAGCTTTAAAGTGCTGGGCAGGAGATCTCTGATGGGGATGTGCATCCCTAATGCTTGGAAATTTAGGTTTTTTTAAAAGCAGTTTATCACAAGAGCTTAAGCAAGAACAAGCATCTGGAGCTGCTCAGGTGGGAGAGGGCAGTAGTACAGCAATGGGACAGGGCTCTTGTGTTTTTAATCAAAACCTGGCTAAGCATTAATACTATTTCTGAGTGTCCTTTCTCACAATTACAAATGCAGCATAAATGTTGCACTTCCTAACTTACTTAGTGAAAGCCTGACTATGCCAGGGAGGAGCCTTGTCCCTGGGATAATTGGGGTGCCATGGTGCTGTCCTGGATGGACAGAGCTGAAGGTGTCTCTCTCTTGCTTTCCAGGTGATCCGCTCTGCTGCTGACTGGTCTGCTGGCATTAAATACCACGAGGAGTCCATCCACAAAGCCTACATCAGCGTGATAGAGAACAGCAAGCACTACATCTACATAGAGGTGAGTGGCAGGGAGGGAAGGCAGGAGGGTCCTGATGCTCTGGGCATGGCTTGTAGCCATCAGGAGGGTAATAACTTCTTGAGGTTTGGTCCTAAGTTTTTATGCATTTAGACAGATCCATTACCTTCAGTGGTCTTCAGGTCAGGCTGATGGCTGTGTACCCTGACAGCCATCTGCCCATGAGGTGGAAAAAAGTAGACCTCTCCTTTATAAGGCTCTTTGCAAAATTGCCAGCAAAATTGCCAGCAGCTTTCATGGCCTGTGCAATAGTCTCCCTGTCCCCTCTGTGGCTTTGCAGTGTCCCCTGTGCATGCCCAAACCTCCCACTCACAGAGCAGCTCTTCATCCGCACAGCCTTCAGCTGCAGCAATCTCTTGTGTCAGAGTGACACTCAGTGCTGCCTGAATGGGGATGCTTTTCCTCCTTTCTCTCTTTTTTTTTTTCTTTTTAGCCTCTTGTTAGGTTGCTCTTTACATGAACTTTCTAAGGAGTGTGATTAGTAAGGACTAATTCATTCCCTGAGCAAGCACAGACATACATATCATTTAGTCATAATTTTAAAAAGCCTCTACTCCAGTGGCACACAAACCCAGCTATCTTTAGTTGCTCTCAATCTGAAATAAAGCATGCAAATATTTGGGGTTGGTTGCTGGCAGTGTCTGACAGTAGCTTTGCTTGCTTTTCCTGCAGAACCAGTTTTTTATTAGCTGTGCTGATGATAAAGTTGTCTGGAACAAGATCGGTGATGCGATTGCTCAGAGGATTCTTAAAGCTCACAGGTAACCTGTTCTTAATGAGGCATTGGAAGTCTTCAGGTGCATTTCCACTGTGTGGTGCAAAAAATAACCCTTCAGTGGACACAGCTGGACAGTAGCTGTGCCAACAAAGAATCAATGGGGTCAAGCATCTGCGTTTGCAGCACTGAGACTCCTGAGTGGTTTCTTTGCGTCCAGAAAGTGATTTTCTGGACTTACCCCAATGTAAATATATTTTTAACTATGGAGCTTGTTTAAAGGCAAATCCTTTGTGCTCTGGTTCAGTGACACCTTTGCTCCATTGCCAGCTTGCCTTGAGGTGAGCGGTCAGGCAATTTCATGGGTGGGAAGGGTGAAGTGGGATTTGTGGTTTATTTAAATCATCTGGAGGGGAGCAGCTTCCAACTGGGGAAGCAAACACATTTTGAGGATTTGACTGCAGGGTTCAGCTATTGTTTGAATAACGTTTTCTGGTACATGCTGGAGGGTGTTCACCACCTCCAGTCTTTGCAAGAGGACCGTTTTTTGTTCCTGGGTGGATTGAATCCAGCCATATTTTAGACACTCCTCCAGAACACCTAACCTTGTGTTAACATCAATGCCACAGGTAGTGGCTTGTCTTCACTTTGATCCTGGGCAGCCTTGCTTAAGGTTGCTGCCCTGGAGTCTCTTTGAGACATACATTTCATAGTATGAAACTGTACCCTGCTCCTGCTGGGCTGATATACAGGAAACTTTCTAAACTTTCCTAAACTGAGGCGGCAGCAAATTCTCCAGGTAATCTGGCAAGGTTTTCCTGTTATATAAAGTTTATGTAAGGGGTGTCATTCTGTCCATATCCCAAAAGTCTTATCACAAAAGGGGATCACACAGATTTTTAGTGACCCATTTCCAAATATGATGCTCACTCCTGCTTTACTCCAATTGTATGCCAATATTGTGCTGGCTTAATGTTGGCAATTCCTAACTGAATATAAGGTTCAAATTCTGCATTACCTTAGATTAAAAGTAAACTGAGACCTAAATGGTTTGTATCATAATGCTCATTTTCCAAACTGCCCCAGGAAAACAGCGTTTAATTATAAATTAAGGTCTGTAGTGAGCTTGTATACTTCTCACTCTTCTAGACTAAATATTTTCTACTGATGTTACTAATAATGTTCTTTTCTTGGTTTCCTCTTGTTTTCATGGGTGGCTCTCTAAGCAGTTTAGTAAACACTGTCCTTAACAAACAAGCTGCTTTTTGGGGAATGCTTTTATTAGTAGATCTTTCTCATGATACAAACAGACTTGGTTTCCCAGTCTGTTGTGTCTGGGTAAGGCCTCATGAACTGTTTCTGAGTTCTGCTGGTGAACCAGAGCCAGCCTGCAGTGTCCAGCACAGCTGGAAGGAAATGAAACAAAAGTTGAAATGAAAGACAGGTCCTCACTGTCTCCCTCCCAGCTTAGATAGGACCCCAGTGCTTCCCAATTCCCATACCCCTAAATTCACAGGCATGGCTTGCCCGAGGAAGGAGTACTTCTAGCAAAAACTGCAGACTGGCTCATCCTCAGAGTGCTTCTGAAATGGTTTTGTGCTGATTAAACTGTGTTTGCCATCTAGTGGCAGCATCCTTCCATGGAGCATTATCCTCGTCCTTCTCCTCCTCCAGGGCACAGAGCAGGGAATTCCCAGCACCCAGGGGCACCTGGAAAGTGCTCTCAGAGCAGATGCACCTGGCATTTGTCAGCAGAGAAACCCAAAGGGAGCTTTGAGAAAAGCCCCAATCAGTGCTACAATAGTAGCTTTTGTTCTGAATGGGATCACGATCAGGGTGTGGATTAGTTTGGAGAGCTCTGGAATTCAGATTTTTGGGTGCTGTGATATATCAAGGACATAATTGCCTTCCCTCAGTGAGCAATATTTTTCTTACGCTCTGAACTTTTTCCACCCTTGTGGTGTTTCTGACTTCTGAAAACCAGGAGGCAGTGGGAACATTGGGTTAGGTTTTGGGTTTCTGCCTGTGATAGTTCTGTAAGCTTTGCTGTGCTCTGCCAGGCAGCTGTCCACACCAGTCTGCACCAGTATACATGTGATCAGTATTGGGGTGCTCAAACAAACCTTTATAGTGGCAGACACAATCTGAAAAATCCTTAGCCTGCGCCTGAATTTCAGTAAAAATGTGTCTCTTTTCCTTTAGCTTCTTTTGCTGTTTGCTGAGAGTAAATTATTCCCTCTCTTCCTGAAGGAGCACTCACAGAAGTATGATGGCAGGTGATGATTTCCTGAAACTGCAAATGCACTTCACACTTTGCTCCCTTAAAATTTCTGTGCTGGCATTGGATGGGAACCAAGTCGATCATCTTGGGGGAAGTGAAACCAAGGACTTCACCTTGTGGAAAGCTGTGACTTTTCCAGGCTGATATGACATTGCCAGGCTGATGTTCCCCCAAACTCTGTTGTTTTTCAGGGAGAACAAGCGTTTCCGAGTGTACGTGGTGATCCCGCTGCTGCCGGGCTTCGAAGGGGACATCTCGACAGGCGGGGGGAACGCACTGCAGGCCATCATGCACTTCAACTACAGGTACCACAGGCAGGCTGCCAGAGACCCCTGCACACCTCCACTGCTGCAGGGGGTCCCCAAGCCCCACCTGCCATCAGTGTCACCAGTGTGGACAGAGCTTTGGGCAACCTGGTCTTGGGAAAGGTGGCCCTGCCCATGGCAGGAGGATGGAGCTAGATGAGCTTTAAGGCTCAACCAACCCAAACCATTCTATGATTTGTTTTCCACTTAGCTGATCAAATCAAACTTGCTGACCAAGATTTGTCTCTAAATCTGCCTCTTTGGTTGGTACTTGGCCTGGCTCTGCCCATTGGGCCCATGCAGGCAATGGAATCTTCCCCAATGTGATTCCCCTGCTCCAGGATGGATGTTTTGAGGGGGCACTTGCAGTCCAGCAGGTCACATAGAAAGGACTGAGATGCAGCAGGGAAGTTCCTCATGCTGGGAAATGTAGAAGAAGGCAAAATGGCCCAAGATGGTTTTAATGGAAAACTGCTATGTTATGGTATGGCCAGGGCACAGTCAGTGTACAGAGACTGCTGCAACCCTCAGAGTGAAATCTCTCTTGTCTGCTGGCTTTCAGGGGTCCTGCTGCACCTCCAGAAGGACAAGTGGGGCAGGGGACACAAGCAGATGGAAAGTAGCATGTCCCCCTGACCTTTCTGCCTGAGCTTCCTCTTGCAAGGGCAACCAGAGGAAATTGCCCATGGGTTGGTTGGTTCTCAGTGGAATTCCAGCTGTGACTTTTCCAGCCCAGCCATAATCACACAAACTCCCTGACCTGTTGTTCTGCACATGCTGACATTTCTCTTAACATGATTTCACATCCAGGCCTGGCACAGGGGTAGCAGTCCTGCTTGTCACACATTTACAATCAGTGCCACGAGCTCTAGAAGGCAGAAGTGCTCCCCAGCTTCTCTGTGGGTTGGTATAAGCTCCTTTTGGAACATGAGCAGTCCTTGGTGTAGTAACAGTCATAGGGGGGGAAAAAAGTGCTCTGGAAGGACTCTGTTTCTCCTGCTGTTTGAGAGGCGTCCGAGTTTGTGGTTTAACCCACCTGATTCTGCTCCAGCACGTGCTGCTGTCTGGAGCCACAGGGGTGCTGATGGCTGCCTACCTTCTTTCCAGGACCATGTGCCGAGGGGAAAACTCCATCCTGGGCCAGCTGAAGGCAGAGGGTAAGAACTTTATTCCTCTCTTCCATGCTGTTTATTTTGGATGCTGCTGTTTGTTGGATGTATCTATAACACGTAATGCAGCACATGCTATGGGATTGTGGGGCTATGAGTGACCTCCTCCTTGACCATCCTCCCATGGTGAGCTCTGCTGGGTCACACAGGCCATGGCCACTTGTCAGATTTCAGACCTGGCTGCAGCCCTGATCCGGAGGAGGGGAACACCCCAGAGAGGAGCACAGCACAGTTGCAGCTGCTCACGATTGTGTTATTTGGAAAATGTCCTGAGCGGGGTCACGCTTCTGGGAGCTACAAGCCCTCAGCCTCCCACTGGATCCCACACAGGGTTTGTTTCTGGCAGTTGTCAGATGTGGGGAGGAAGAACCTGCCTAAGCAGGAGGCTGTTTCCTTGCCATGAGGAATCCTGCTGGAATTTGCTCTGCTGGGAATCAGAGCACTGTGAAAACCCACATATCACAAACGCTAGGACCGTGCATAATGCCTCATTTGTTCTAGGTCCTGGTGTAAATCTCAACTGCACACAAGTGCATTAGGGCACATTTGCCATACTGACCATGGACAAAACACCTGCTTCCAGCCTCCTTGCTGCAGGATCTGCAGAAAAACAGTCTCATAGTCCACCTATTGTGCTGTGCCCAGGAGACTGGAGTTATTTCTCACTAAAGTGGGAGTCTCTGAGCAGGCAGCAGATCAGAGCAGCACAGTGAGCTCACAAACAAATTTTCAAGTATGTATTTTTTTAAAAATTATTTTTGTTATCTGTTCATTTATAATTTTTTAAAAGTCAAAATTAACTGTTATTCATAGAGGTCTTCATGTAAAAAAAGTCGTTTTTTTTCTCTTCCACCTCCCTCATCCCATCAGTTTTCTTGTCTTTTAATTTTCAGTTGGAGATAAGTGGATAAACTACATATCATTCTGTGGCCTCCGAACATATGCAGAGCTGGAAGGAAAGCTGGTCACAGAGCTCATCTATGTGCACAGCAAACTGCTCATTGCTGATGACAACACAGTTATAATCGGTGAGCAGAGGCTCTCAGGAGGGGTTTGGGGCACTGGGTTGTACCTGGATCAATCCCTTCCCATCCCCATGCACAGTGCAGCCTGCAGTGCCATGGACTTTTCTATGTTTTCATTTATTTCCTGAGAAATATTTTGCTGTTTAAAAGAAAACAAACCCAGAAACCAAACTCATAAATTCATCAAGAAGGAAAAAAAGATTCAGAGGGCTGTCATTTAATTTGTTTTTCTAAAATCTTTTAAATCTGTGTGTAACCATGAAGAGAATACCAGTGCAGGGAATATTGTCCATCTGTCTTGTATCAAACTCTGCTCTAGCAGGAAGACTTGTGAGACTTGTCATCTGTTCCTGAAAGAACAGAATGTGCTGTAAAATTTGGAAGGTTTGGACAACATGTGTCATGTATCAGCTCCATTTCCTAAGAATGGGACAATATGCTATAGGGAGTAAGAGATATCATTTCATCCTCTTCTCTTACCGTATTTATTATGAGAAAATGAAGCAAAGACAAGAGACTTCAGGCTTAGAGCTCCACACTGCAGCAGAATTTCAGCCTGTTTCTTTAAAGAAGCCCTTTTTGAGCTGTTATATCAGCAATAAAAACTTTGCCAATGAATAACTTAATACCAGACTTTACAAGACTTGAAATACTCCCTCCCTTCAAAGCAATGGTCTCGGATGACCTGTGGTGAGGTTTGCTCCTCTGTCACCTCCTCAGGGGTCAGATCCTGTCTCCAGTGCACAGAGGGGCTCTGAGATGGTTTGCTATCACAGCAGGGGCTGTGTGGTTCCAGCTGGGATGGTCTGGGGGCCTGAGGCAGCTCTTAGTTTTTATTTTCTGTACCTATAAGCTCAAGGGTAGGTTTTTATACAGCCTGCACATCTGTGCTGCCTGGTGAGGAAATGGGAAGTCATCCCTTTTCCACATAAGAGAGAGTGCATGGAAATGAAGTGCTCATGGAGCTCCTGGGCAGGAGGAGGGGGTGAAAGGACAGAGAGAGGCACTTAGCTGGATTTTCCTCTGGAGGTGTTGGCTCCCCTGGAGTTAATCCAGTTCCTGGGAAGGCTCAATAGCTAACTGCAGCCTGGGGGTCTCTCAGAGTTGTGTCTTGAGATTTTTTTATTGTTGTTTTGGTCATTTCTGCGGGTTAATTGCCTCATTATGCCTATCCTTCCCTGCATCTTGCTGTTCCCTTGGAGCCAACAACTGCAAGCAAACAGTGTACAGGACAGAGAAACCTGTTTGAGGGGAACAAAGCCTCAGCTGGTCTCAAGCAAACCCCCCTGAATGGAACAGCAACCTGTTCTAGTGGAAGGTTTCTCTGACCATGGCAGGGAGGTTAAAATGAGAGGAGCTTGAAAGTCTTTTCCAAGCCAAACCATTCTGGGATTTGCCCAGAGAGCCCATCCTGCCTCAGGTAACTGGATATCCAAACCAAATGCAGTTCAGACCTTTAAAAGCTGTGGCTCCTTCAGTAGAAGCATCTGGGAAGTTGCAGAAAGACCAAATTTTGAAAATGTTGGCCTGGGCTTGGCTGTGATTTAATCTTCTTCCAAACTGTTGAAGCCTGCAAAAATTAGTTGTGCTTTTTTTTCCTCTTCCCCAACTCCTCTCATGGTCTGTGTTTCCATAAGGAAGCCCCCTGGTTGATGCCTGGAACAGGCTTACCTAGAAACAGAGGCCAGACAAAGTTTTTAACTTTGATAAAAGTGGATATATTTATTGAAGGACCTTCAGGTACATTAAGGGCAGACAAAGCCTCCCCAAGGGGCTACACCCAAAATGGACAATGGTCACAAGTTTCTGAGACAGATGAAAGTTTGGTCTATTTGCATATTGGGCTAATTCTCCAATTATAGCTTCATGTAATTAAGTCATATACTTCCAATTTTCTCCCCACCCTGATTCACTTTTGTTTATACTTTTCAGAGTCTGAGGCAGAGGGTGTCCTTGGTTCTCAGGTTTAGAAGGATCTGACCAAAATGTGAAGAGAGCTCACTAGCACTCTATATAGAGTTCAGAGTTACACACTAATGCAGTACAGGATCTGAAAAATATAAAAGCTAAAATCTTTAAGCATCGGGTTGGGGTTTTACCTGTGGAAGCCGTGGATGGTTCCCCATGGATCCAAGGGGTGCGGAGGGCCCTGGGGGTGGCGGGTGGTGATGGAGGGTGTGCAGGAGCACCTGGAGCAGCAGTGAGACATTGCCTGTGCCCTGTCCTGCCCTGCCCAGGCTCTGCCAACATCAACGACCGCAGCATGCTGGGCAAGAGGGACAGTGAGATGGCCATCATCGTGCAGGACAGCGACACGGTGCCCTCGGTCATGGACGGCCAGGAGTACAGCGCCGGGAGGTTCGCCCAGTCCCTCCGCCTGCGCTGCTTCAGGTGGGCTGTGGGCTCTGGGCACGGCTGGGAGGGGATGTGGAAGCTGAGCAGGGATACAGGCAGGGCTTGCTCAGGCTTAACCTGCCCCCACAATCCAGGCTGCTGCTGCCTGCCCAAGTTTAGCTCTGCATGGCCTGGACTTAGCTCAGGGTTTTGCTGCTGTTTCTTTCACTGGTTTTCCTCACACTGCTCTGTCCACAGATTGGTAGCTTGATTTTAAAAATTTTTTTTGCTTCAGGATTTTGCTAGCAGAGCTCATAAACAAGCGGTATTTCCCCTCCAGATCCTGTTTGCACACTCTCTGAATCTTGGGTGGCAGTGTCACTTTTTAAAGGAAGCTTTTTTGCTGGGAGCAGCCATCTGGCCCACAACACGGCCATTTTTAGTTTAAGGCCTTTTTCTTTTCCCTTTTTTTTCCCCCGCCACCCTATTTCCCATCTGGACAGTTACTGCACAGAAGAAAAGGAGAAAATCAAGCAGCATTAGAGCTGACAGATTATCACAGGGGATGGGAGTGGGAGGGTGCTGGGAGCACACAGGGTTTGGCAAGTCCCAAGGAAACTTCTTGTCTCCTGGCATTTATCAAGAGGGGAGTGCCTAGTTGTGAGCATCCATCCCTTGTCTTCTCAGGGTTGTCCTTGGCGGCTCTGATCTCAATCCAGAACACCAGGATCCTGTCTGTGACAAATTCTTCAAGGAGGTATGGATCGCCACAGCAGCTCGCAATGCCACCATCTTTGATAAGGTGAGGAGCACAGCAACTTCCCCGTCCCTCCATCCCACACAGAGGCAGCAGATGCCAATGGGAGAAGCAGCACAGGGAGGGCAAAGAGAGCAGGTTCAGTTCCTGGGGTGGGACCTTCAGAGATGTTTTGAAGGAATGAGTAGTGTCAGATGCAAGAGCTGTGAACAAGAAGCTGGAGCTGGTGCATTCTCAGTGTTACAGTGCCCATGAAGGCAGCAGATCAGATTTCTCCTTGTGTTTGCATCAGCTGTAGCTCCAGTGAATGGCCATGATGTAGTTACTGTTTGTAATTACCCATGGTGTAACTGGAGTAGAAGCAAATTTTACTTCTCTTTTAATGAGCTTTTGCAGTGATCAGAAAAGGCCCTGAGCTTCTACTCTGCCTGCTCCAGCCTTATTGAGGACAGGCACACACCTCTTCCCTCCCTGTTCTCTGGGCTGTTAATTCAGTCACTCCCATCCTGGGGAATTTGCACTGGATGCTTTGGTCTTTCTCAGGAGGTCTGCATTGCTGCATTTCCCCTACTCTGACAGGTGACTTTTCTATTTTGATCAGGTGTTTCGATGCCTTCCCAGTGACCAGGTGAATAATTTAACCCAACTGCGTGATTTCATCAACAAGCCCAAATTAGCAAATGATGATCCTACAAAAGCAGCAGAAGAATTAAAAAAGATTCGTGGGTTTTTAGTACAATTTCCCTTTCGTTTTCTGGAGGAAGAGTACTTGCTTCCCTCTGTTGGAACAAAGGAGTCCATGGTACCCATGGAGGTTTGGACTTAAGAAGATGCAGACTGCTTTACCTTTTAAAGTCTAGTTCTCAGGAGAGAAGTTAATGAAAAATATGGGATTTTGGAAAGTGAAAGGAGACAAAAAGCTTCTCCACCAAGCTAATGAGCCCTTCTGAAGGATTTTGGTAGAGGATCTTGAAGCAAATCAACACTAGCAGACAAGAGGAGCAGAAAAACTTGGAAGTGATGGCAGATGAGAAGTGTAACTCTGGAGGAGTTACTTCTTCAGGCATGTTCTGAGCATCTAAAGGATGCAGGCTACTTCCTAGGACAGGAACTGAGTCCCAATTGATGTTGTCACCACTGCCAGCTGTGTCCTGTGGTTGCATAATTCGTACTGTGATCGTGCTGTGGCTGCACAGGATTCGTGGGCTGCATGTGCTGCTTCTCAGGCTTTGGGTGTCTGCACCTTGGCTTGCTGGAGTTCCCCATCTCACCCCTTCCACACCATCAGAGCACGTTGTGCAGCCCTGCCACTGTTGGGAAGTGCCATTTGCTGCTGCCTTAGGCTGTCCTGCAGCTTTCCAAGTGTGGGTGTTTCATGTCTTACAGGGAAACAGACTCACAATCCTGTATCAGAATCAGCATTTTGGTCTCTTCATCCCTTTGGGGGAAAAAAATCCTCTTCCTATTGCAGCTGGAGCAATCAGCAGCCCTCAGGCTTGGCAGAGGGCAGTCTCAGTGGTGCTGGAGATCACTGGAGTTTGCTTGCCTTTGCAGACACAGCATATCAGCTTGGTCCCACTGAGTGTAACTGTTTTCCTCAGGGGAGGATCAAGGTTCCAACTCAATCCTGAGGTGTCCCAGAGCCAAGGCAAACCAAGGCACTGCATGTAACAGGACTGAGACTCAAAAGCCAGCATGATCTGAACCAAGCTCTGCACTCTGCTTGTGTTTATCTTGCAGCATATGGATGGATTTTCATTTCCATCCCTTTCCCCTTCTTTAAAAGAAGGGAAAGGCCATTAAGCTGACACCATGCTCAGACTGAGCTGATGTGTGGATTTGTAGATGGGGTGAATGGAAGGGAGCAGGTGACAAAGCCTTGTCTCTGCTCTGCTTTGTTACTGAACCACCCACAACCTTGAGTTCAGTCATGCAGGACGTGTCTTCCCAAGCAGAGGTAAAACTCAGCATTGCACATTCCTGTTTTCCATTGCTGTAAGAAGGTTTCCAAAGGTCTTTTGCACCTCCCTGTACAGAGAAGCAGCAGTTCTATCCAGCATCCTGGGAAAAACACTACAGTTCCTTGGTTAGGACCTTGTATGGTGGGCACCAGCCTGGGTCTTACCCATGCTCCATCCTGCAATGAGGCCATGTCTCCCAATTTCATGTCCAGCTCCAGCTGAGGTGTTCCTGACAGTCTGCAGTGCTGTGTCAGGCACTGGGAAAATGGAGCATTAGAAAACACTTAAGGAGAATTGGATCTGGAAGAGTGGGAGGCTGAGCTCTTCTGCTGCCCCTGCATCCTGCCATCCCTTCCCTTCCCAGGGTTATACCTGTGCCCAACACTCCTTGGTCAAAAGGCCCAGTGAACTGGTATTTATTTTAGTTCACAGAAGAGTTTTGTTTTTTTTTTTCTTTTCTGGCCCTTCCAACAGTTTTTTAACTGGAGAAGAATTCCACTGGTTGCCTAGCTATCCCCAAAAGGTAGCTGGCATGACATTTTGCCTGATTGCCTTCTGTGTTCAGACCTGTAAATAGGCACCAGCTTATTCTGTACCTGCTGCATCACCCAAATAGGGAACAAACCCAGATGTTCTTCTGTATCTCAGCCCGTTCCTACAGCTTCCACTGCTTTACACTTGTGTTTTGTAGATGCAGTTGCCTTTTACACTCCTTTCTGGCATGTGTGGTCTGGTTCACCTTTGAGAAGTGCATATGCAGCATTTTATGTGATTGAGTCTGGGGGGTTGATGGTTTTACCTGGCATGCTGTAAGCACATAAATATGTTGCCTTGAATTTTTTTCCGCTTAAAAAAAAAAATGACCCGGCGTCACCCCCCGTAGAGCCAAAGCAATGTGTGCCCTGACCATTTCCAATTGAGAAAGATCAAAGGTGTCCTGTAATTTCACAGCAGTGCAGGTTCAGAGCTTTTCTCTCCTGATGTTTTTAGCTGTTCTAGTTTGACTGAAGCTGCTGACTTTAAACAATTTCAGCCTGCCAGAGAATCCTTGTCAGTCACACAGATCCATGTTCAGAGTGAGAAAGTGTTCACTATACACTGAACCTTGAAGTGCAACACTCCTGTCACCTTCTAAGTGCTCTTATTCTCCTCATCCTCATATTAGCAAAGGTTTTTATAATGGTAAAATTATCCTTACATTGTCTTTTAAAATGGTAGGTAGCTAATTGTTGGGGCTTCCTAACTCCAGGGGTGTTACTCCCCCTCTGCCAGGCTGCTTTGGGGAAAAACCACTCAGGTTCTGCAGTGTTCAGCCCACTGTGTGATAGCTGATGGTGTCCAGTGACACATGGAGCGAGATGTAATTGACTGATTTGGTATGAAAAGGTGCTAATTAAGAAGGTCTTTCATTATTGAGGTAGCAGACAGGCCTGATGTTGGTTCTCTGTCAGGGGAGGAGGTTCCCCTCTGTGGGAGCAGAGGCACTGCACTGACCATCCCTTCCCTGTGTTGGTGCTAAATTCCTGATACCAGGAATTTAGAAACGTTCAAACATTCAAATGCAAGCAGGGTGTGCAGGCAGGCTCAGCACAGAGAGGAGATCCCAGCATCTCCAGGGGCTTGTGGACCACCAAGTTCCCTAAGGAAGCAGCACTGCTCACCCCAAACAGCCAGCAGGGCTGGAGCCACTCCTGGTGAAAGCCCTGCTCATTCCCAAGCTGGGCTGTGCTGTTTGGAGCTGGCTCCCTGGGTCCTGTCAGCTACAGGTTTGTTTCTTATATTAAGAAGCCTGTGAAGTTGAACACCTTGAGAGAGCTGATTTCTGCACCTGAACAATCACTACTTCTTAGTCTGTCATACCAGCGTGGGCTTCAGACTGGAGAGGGTCACCCACGATACCCAGAGCTGGAACAGGTGATGTGGATTCAAGCACTAGCAACCCCAGAAACATCAGCTGTTTCTTATGGCATTTATTTTTCAGAACTATAGGAAATTAGAACTTCTCCCAGGCTCAGACTTTATTTGTAATTCAATCTCAGTAGAACACTTCTTTTCCTTTTAAATTCTTCCTTAACAGATTTCACCGTGAGAAGTCACACTCCTTTCCTTAAATTTTAATAGTCTGATATTTTAAAATATGTTTTGTTATATCAATGTTGGACTGAATAAATGTTTCACTGTAAAGTCAGTGCATGATTTTAAAAATGAGGGATAAAATGTCATCATCTGCAAGAACTGTACTAAAAAACTATTTATAGGAGAACCACTTCAGTGCTCCATGGAAGAGGCAAAGTGCTCAGCTCAGTTTATGTTCTCTTGGTCTCAGTTTGTCCCCTGACTTGGTATGAGCTTTGCTACATTAAACCCCAAATGTTGTGTTTTCCTTTCTTTTGATCAAGTTTCACATGATTTTGCAGTCCTGGTGCTGTCCCTTGGAGAACCTCAGTGCAGGTGTTGCCTAGCTGGGACTCTTCCATGAATAATGTCCAATATCTTTATTCCTTCCAAAGGAGCATCCCTGTACAATCAAGCGCAGATGTGCATTGCTGTTGTTATTTCAGTGTAGGAGCCTTGAGCACTAGTAGCAAGGACAGTCAGGTTTGTATCTGTGCACAGAGCAGTGGGGACACTCCCATACAAGTATGAGAGTACTCTAGGATAATGCCATTTCCCTCTCCCGCTGCATGTGGAGCCCCAAATCCATGCTGGGCTAAGCTGACCCTTCTCAGCAGCAGCAGAGCCTTTCATGGTGCAGTGCTGTGGTGGCCAAGGGGAAGAAAACCAGCAGGCTCTAGACCAGGATATGAGCAGAGGTTGTGGCACCCCTTGGGTGCCCCACGAGATGTGAACACATTGTCACAGCTCGTGGCACTCATTCTGCAAATGGTTTCAAACAAGCAATCGCTGCTGCACTGCTGAGATCCTGCTGAAACCAGGAGCTCTGCAGAATCCTGCTTTAAACATGAGTGTAACTTCATGGCAGTGAGTCAAGGCCAGCATGTGAATCTGTGTATCAAAGTGGAGCCACCCCACTAACCATACATCGACCACTGAATGCAATGATCATCTTGGGGTGTCACTGTTTTTTTTCATATTTTCCTTTCCCTGCCTGCTTTCTTGTATTTTCCAGTATTTGTGATTATTATACTTTTAACCTTCCAATGTCTTTTGATAAGATCTCCTCTATGTAAATAATTCCAGCTTTCCCTAGTTCTGACACTAGGGAAATGAGAAAAAGTGTCAAAAAGTCACAGTTTGGAGAATGTTGTTTTTTGTTAGAAAATGATGTCTCTAGCTAAACTAATCCACAAAAGGAGAGCTTCCACTTGGGGTGTAAGCACAGGTCTCCATGCATCCCTCCCTTCCGACAGTGCTGCTGTGACACTGAATATCCCTTCTGTGAAGGCTGCTGGAATTGAGTTTTGTATCCTTGTTCCTGCTAATGATTGCTTTCCTTTCCACTCTGTTTGTATCTGATAAATGAATGTGTATTAATGGACTGAAAATACAACCTATCATCATGTCAGAACGTTTGGCCTCCGTGTCATTTCTCCTTGTTTTGGGGGCTTCATCCTGTCTTTGGATGAGTTCTGTCCTTGCTCTGTATCAGCAGCCAAGACGTGATGGGGAAAGGCCCAGAATAGCAATTAAAAAAGCTAAACTTGAGTCATTTGGGTTTCCCTGGGAGAGAAAAACTGCTGGGGTGAAACAGCATAGAAAGAAAATTGGACTTCTTAAATAGATTAAAAAGTCGTGTTTAAAGGAGTTTTAATAATCCAAAAGCATTATGAAAGGCATAGACAAAAACACTCTGTCTCCAGAATAGAATTAACTTGCCCCTGTCTCTTTTAACTTCCAGTAAAGGAAATTCAGCAGAGAGAGAGGAAGAAGCAGCTGCCTGTTGTCCTCCAGGGGCAGAAGAGATTAATAAAGCATCAGTGGCATTTCCAAGCTCTCTTGCAAACTGAAAACATATTAACTTCTCCATTTCTTAGGTTTCATCTCCTTCCTCAGATGCCAGAGGGCTCTCCATATCTTCAGAACTTCCAAACCCAATCTGTGTCCTCGACAGACACAATAAACCAAGACAACAGAGCCAGAGGGTGAAGCAAGGGGCTGGTAAGAGACATCAGGCAGCTGCTGAGTGACACTGTCGGCTTCTGCTGCCACTCCAGCATCCCCCTGCTGATTTTGTGCCTCCTGAATCCCACTTAGAGGCTCCTGAAGAGGAGATAACGGCAAGCAGGAGCGATGTGGGGCCTGACAGTCACTGCTGGGTGCATGGTGCTGAGCCCTGGATGGCAGCAGGGTGGCTGTGGGGTCACACAGGGCAGCTGTGTCCTGCCAGCATTGCTTGGTTTCCCTGTGAGCAGCAGGGGAGCCGTGGGATCACAGTTGAGGCTATTTTGGTGTGAAATTAATGTGAAACTGGAAGTGGTCCTGAACCTAGGGAGTTCAGATATGGATTTGTAGGAAGAATCCTTTCCCTTTTCTACATAGTTGTCCTGGTTTTGGGGGGGGATATAATTTGTTTTTCCTTAGTAGCCAGCAGGTTCTGGTTTGGATTCAAGTAGGGGCCCAACTCGAGGACACTGTTGCTGCTTTTGCTGTTTTCCCTCTCTTGCAGTGCTCCTACAGGGTCTGACTTCGTTCACATCCATCCCTAAAAGCAGAAGTGAATGCCAGCTTATGGCTATGGCTGGCACTGACTGTGAGGGGAGGCAGGAACGCGATGGCAAAACTCCCCCGGACATTCCCCAGACCAGAATGTTCCTGTTTGCTTGCTGGAGGACTTGCAAAGCCTCAATTTGATGGCTCCTCACTGAGCAGGAATGCAGCCCACGCCTACCCTGAACACAAAATGCCCTTGCCAGAGTGTTCAACAACCTGTTCTTCTCAGGATGGATTTCTCCAGCCATTTTTCCTCCCACAGGTCAGCTCCTCCATCGTGGATGTGTCCACAGGAATCCCATGCCAGGGGCAGGAGGAATCCTCTCATCCACTCCAGCACCCAGCACATCTGCTCTCTGGCCCTTTGTTGGCATTTATGCACTGAGCTCTCAATAACACATCAACTTTAATGAGTGCCAGCCCTTTGCATGCATGAAATCACTAATACGCTGTAGTTATTTTTGTTCTAAGGAGGAAAGCAGGGAAGAAAGAAAAAAAGAAAAGGTTTTGTGAGCCAGGTCCAAGGGTACATGAAGAAACAGGTTTCTTCTCACTGCTAAAAATCAATTTATTTTAGTTTCTCTGCAATTGTGTCAGCTCTTCACATTTTCAAGTACAGCTCTGAAGCGCTGATGCAGTGGAGCGAAGGTTTGAAGAGCTGGAATCACAACAGCACTGTGAGTGAAATGCTCGATTTTTTTCTTATTGGAAAAATTAAAAGTGACAGCTTCAAAATTGGTTCCACTGCTTTGATTGATTAGACAGAATATTTAGCTCAAAATGATTATGGCAAGATTTTCTACAGAGGCTCATGGCTGGGATGGAAATTAATTTGGAGAAAAGGGGAGGGGGAGTTGTTAAAAAAGAAATTATTCTGCAAAGGAGACTGTTTATCCCCAGAATCTGTGATGAGTAATCTCTCCATATTCAGCCTGATCGCAATAATTAAATATTCTGTGAGTTCCCATTTGAGGACAAAGGAAAGGGGCACGGGGAGATAGTGTTAATGAGGCTTCACAGGTGTCTGTCCCCTGAAGATTCTGATGCCCAGTGGCAGCTGCTCAGTGCCCAGCAGGTGGGCTGTCTGTATGGAATATCCTGACTGGGAAACATGCCCTGAGCCAAGGGTTGGTTGTTCAGTTGGAGCCCTGCTGGGGCAGGTGAGCTGGAGGTCACCCATTGGGAAGCTGAGGGCCACTGAAGGTGGTGTGGGCACAAGGGAAGTTCTGGCAAGAGCTGGACCCACCTCTCCAGCTGGAGAATCCAGGGCCAAGCACAGCTTAAAGCAGACACATCACAAGGATGCTCCAGCATCTCCAGACAGACGCTGCTCTCCAGGATCCATCCTGGAATGGGAGAGCTGAGGCCACCTGGGAGAGGGGACAGGCAGGCTGGGCTCTCACCCAGGGACATACCAGTAGTAGAATCACAGAATGGTTCAGGTTGGAACAGACCTTAAAGCTCATTTTGTTCCATCCTCAACCCTAGGCAGGGACACCTTCCACTATCCCAGGTCGCTCCAAGCCCATCCAGCCTGGTCTTGGGCACTTCCAGGGATGGGGCAGCAACAGATTCTCAGGACACCCTGTCCCAGGGCCTCACCCCCGCTCAGAGTGAAGAATTTTTCTCTAATATCCAATCTAAACCTACTCTCAATTAGAAGTTATTCCCCCTTGTCCTGTCACTCTAGGCTCTTTTAAAAAGTCTCTCTCCATCTCTCTTGCAGTCTCCCTTCAGGTACTGAAAGGCCATACTTAGGTGACTCCGAAGCCTTCTCCTCTCCAATTCTCTCAGCCCTATAGCAGAGAATGCCTCTATCCCATCCTGTGCTTCATGCTCCATGCCTCTATCCCATCTTGTGGGTCTATCCTGCTGCTGGTGTCCTGCCCTTGGCATTTATCTGATTCATCCTTGTTCCTTTCACTAAACAGGCAGAAAAGTGTTTCTACTCTCTTCACTGGGTTATCTTCCTTATTCCATTCTTTATCAGACAAATGTACATCAAAGGGCCCAGCCAAGCCCAGCAGACTCACAGGCTGGAACCTGCACTTTGTACATCCAAAACAGAAACAGAAAATGGGTCCTTCAGGAGAGGACTCAGGCTGCTTGCACAGCATTTTTTTATTTCAACTTGAAAAATGGGTTTGAGACTTTGGGTTGTGTTTTTTGGTTTTTTGGGTTTTTTTACACTTTAAATTTTCACATTTCAGACATGCTTCCTCTTGAAATTGGTACATGGTTCATGAAATAAAATATAAAAGCACTGTAACTGCAGAAATATGAAGTAGTTATTTGATATGGAAGTAATTTAAAATAGAGTTAATGTTTTTCTCTATACAGAAAAGCTCCATTTTGACCAGTATGAGGTATGGAACAGGGAAACTCCAGAAACGAAGACAGCTATAGCCAAAAGCCTCAGCTGTAGCCACAGACCAGCACAGCACTTACAAGATGTTTTTCCATGGGTGTCTCCTGCCTCGTGCACAGTGAAACCCAGATAATCCCCACGTATCTTTTAGGACTGTGTGTTGGCCAGCACATCCTGGCTGGAAGGAGTAATGCAGATGTAACCTGCATTTAATCACATGTAGGAACTTAGGCTGTGTTGGGGCCACATTACAGCAGCCTCAAGGTCACTTTAAAGTAACAATCCACCTAATCCACAATTTTCATGGATAGGTCACATTTAGATACAATCCACCTGACTCTTCTTGGCCTGACAGCTGTTCTGGCCAGGTGTGTGTGGGGATGCAGAGCCCATGGCTGAGGGAGCTCAGGGTCCTGGGCTAAACTGAGCTGCATCTTACAGGGACCACATGCTGTGAGTGACATATTCATCTCCACACCTGCACTTCCAGTTTGGGTTAAACCTGACAAAACCAAGACAATGCCGACTGCAGCTGGGGACACACCTGGAGCCCTGCAAGGTGTGACCTTGGAGGATTTCCCCATGGTGCTGCTTCCCGGTTTGCTGGGGAGCCTCTGGTCCATCTCACCCTCTTCTGCAGCATCTCCATCCCCTCCAGCACCAGGCAGGACCGCCTGGAAGCCTGGCGCTGCTCGGGCTCCGCAGTGCGCTGGTGCACAGCGATGGATTAAACCCACCTAAGGAAAAAAGCCCTGCTGGAGAGATGCCTCCCAGAGGATCCAAGCCCTCCCTGAAGCCGAGGGCTGGGTGGCCGCGTTCCTCTAGAGGGTGCTGCGGGCTCAGACTGCGCTCCCCGGGGAGGGGGTGCCTTTTGCTGGGAGCCCCCACCCCGCTGTGCCGGTCCCCGGGGAGGGGGTGCCCTGTGCTGGGAGCCCCCACCCCGCTGTGCCGGTCCCCGGGGAGGGGGTGCCCTGTGCTGGGAGCCGCCATCCCGCTGTGCCGGGTCCTTGCCGGTCCCCACGGCCACAGCCGAGCTGCGGGACGAGGATGCAGCTAAAGCACAAAACCCTGCCGGGCTCCCTCCTCCAGCCTGGTCCTGCCTTTCTCCAAGGGGTGTCCCCCATATCTGGCCTTGCTGCTGGGGGCTCGCAGGTCAGCATCTCCCCCCCCACTCCGAGCACGGTCACGCTGAGACATTTTTAAATTAGGTACTACGTGTACCGTGACTGTTTGGGCTTAAATACATTCCCTGCCTAACATGTCCTTCCCAGAAGGCTGCGTTGGCTCTCCAGCGACTCGCTGCAATATGTATCTCCACTCTGTTTCCTTGCAGACCATATCTGTACGACATCGATTGTACTGGCTAAGAATGCTTACAAACCTATTTCCTGCTGCAGGATGATCACATTATACACAATTACACACTCTAGGAATTTCTCCTGAGATCCAGCTGGGTACAGGCTGGAGTGCCGGAGGAGCCGGAGCGTGTGCGGAATAATGAATCATTCATTCAAGCTGACTTCGAGCTCTTGGGTTCTGCGAGCATGTGGTGAGCTGCACTAGCTGCTTATTGCCCTCAAAAAAGCCTGAATCACCTAAATCATTCCAAATTTGGTTTCCACTGTGTGTACACTTTCTGCCACTTCATTGTTATTATTTTTACCATACCAGAAAGGTTTGTGCAGAATTTATTCTAAATGTCTCAGCAGGAGAAGTCTCCATGAGCTGAGACATGCTGTTCCAAACAGAGACTTTCTCAGCAGGAGCAAAATCCATGTCCACAAGGTTCCTACCCTCAGAAGAGACACAGTATTGCTTGTTCCTGTGGTACTGGTGGTGATGGCAGCAGCAGCAGCAGCACCATGGGGCACTTTCCTAGGATCCTGGGATGCCAAGGGATATAAAACCTCAGCATTTCATTTTGGAAATCTTACAGCCTTAGATAGGACAGAGATGCCTGGAAATCATGGAGATGTTGTTTGCCCTCGAGAAGGGCAGGGACGTCTCATGCAGAGTTTTTCTATAAACAAGGAAGCTGATGCTTTTCTTTGACTCACTGTTGGATCTGTCCAGCAGAGCCATGTGCTGTAGTGTCACAGGAGGGACATGGAGATGACAGATGGCCATGATGAATCCCCTGATGAGGAGCACAAAGCCCATCAAAGCCCATGAAGCTGTGCTGGCTGTCCCTGAGAGCAGGGCACTGGCAGAGCCACAGTGCCAGGGCTGCAGTGTGGCACATTGCAACACCCAAAAACCTGACCCTGCACTTTCCTCTTTCTCTTCCTGGCCAAGCTGCTGCAGAAGCAGCTCTCCTGCCCTGTTTCCTCTGGCCTGGTGAAACACCTCCCTGCACAGCGCCACTTCCCTGGTATCCAGTTATGTTTTATCCACTGTTCCATTGTTATCTGCCAGCTCAAAAGGCTGGAGCATGTTTGTTAGCTAAAGATTTCCTTTTAGGGAGTTGGAGGCAGATTATCCTAGCTGTTTCTAGCAATGTGTAATCTAAGCTGTCACCCACATTTCCAATATTTTATTTCTGGCAAGGCTACAGCAAGGCTGGAGTGGAACTGGGGGGTTGGAGAGCCCTCCTCATGATGGATGGATGGTCTCTTTGAGCTGGACCTCACTAATCCCATCACCTCCACCCTCAGGTCACCTGAACTTAACTTCAGTTTCTTTAACCCTCTCAGGGATCATATTCTATTACTTTCCTAAGGCTACAACTTCCAGTTGTTTATTTTAAAATAGAAGCTGAAAGTCATATATGGACACGTGGTTCCAAGACCTACAAAAGTGCTGAATGTTGTGAAAGCTGGGAGAAAAATCAAGCAAAATGTCTCCACAGTAACACTTCAGATATGCCATTTGGAAGACCCACCCTTGCCAAGCAGGCTTGTGTACTCCCCTTTTGTTCATCATAACTTTTGTTTATATCAACCTCTGCAAAGAGAATTTAGCAGAGGATTTACTGCCACACAGAATTTTTTCTAGTTTTTCCAATGTGGCACGTCTACCCACCCGGGTGTGTTTAGCAAGTGCCCAGCATCTTGTGATAATCTGAAGGGACATTTCCCTTCAGTGCCATGTGAGATAATGTCACTTTGACCCCATATGTTTCTTTCTTTCTGACTAAATTGCTGTGCTGGTGGTTTTGCTGTGCTTAATCTGAACTCAGTATAAGGCTGATGTGCTCGTTATGTTCTCACATTCTTTTATCTACAAAGCCAGCACCTGAAACAAAACACAGGCAATTCTGCAAGGGCGAACACAACTGTTTTGCATACCTGGAAGAAATTGTTGTCTTACAGTTGTCTTACAGGTTTTTCATTCTTTTAATGGGTAATCCCAGGCCAGCTGCATCTCAGCTCTAACACTAGATCAACTTAGAGACTGAAAAGTAATGAAAAACCAGGCTGAAAGAGGGCCTGTGTGTTTCAGGAGCTCAAGTCCTATTTTTCACAAGCAACCTGGGCTTTTAGCAGCCTAATTGCCATTTACTAGCAGCTGGACTAGCTCTTAATGCTCAATTTTGCAGAGGAAAAGGCTAATTCTCTTTCAGCGAACAGCATGTGTCAGCTACAGCAAATGCAAAACTCAGACTTTGCTGTGCGTGTCATCTGGTGCTTCTGAGAGCTCACAAAGGGCTAAACCAACCACCTGCCTGTGCGGAGGATGGTGGATTTTCTGTCAGGATATGGCTAACTTGCTTCTTAAGATGTTGTGTAAAGCACTGAAACCTTCTATAGCAACTAAATAATTCAGAGAAATTTTTGCAGAGAGGTGCCCTGTGGGACTGTCAGCACCTGCCCTTTGTGCATTTTGGTGAGATGATGTAGCACAGAATGGCTTCATCCCCTCTGTCCAAGCATGTGGTGGAAGGGGACCAACAGGACACAACTTGCCACAATCAGCTTTGGTCAAGTAGGACTTGAAAGTGGGCTGAACCACTGTCTCATTTTTACATCCCCTTTGACAGGGAGGAGGATTCCTACTGTCAGGACAGGTTGGAGCTCTTCCAACCTGGAAGAAGTATCCAAGGGCACAAAAACACTTCCTGCCTTTGCTGCTGCCCTAAGCCTTTCAGCTGACTCCTGGGCAAAGGCTGGGTTAGAAAAACACCAGTAACAAAGCACCAGTAACAGAGCAGTGTGTGTACAAACAATGTGTTTGGTATCTGTAGATGTCTCAGCTTTCCAGAGCCCTGCACTGGACATGGCTGGAGCACCTCTCTGACAGCCTCGGACAGCAGTGATGGACAACGAAGTCAGTCTTCAATTGTCATCTTCAGTGTGTCTCTTCCTAGTCATCTCCGTTTGCTTTTGAGAGTCTTGTAACTCTTGGGGGTGGCAACAGTCTTGGCAACCTCTGTGCAGACTGCAGTACTGCATGTGCTAGGAGCCACAAACTGAGAAACATAAATTTCTGATTTAATTAAATATATAATGACACTTTTAAAAGTCTCTCTAATACTCTGGCTGCTTTGAGCCTGTAGGGGACAGAATTTCAAAGGAAATTTTCTGGCTTATCCCTCCCACTCAAAACTGGTGCACAGAGGAACCGGGTCTCAGTCATTCTTTGGCATTTGGGGTTGATGTAATTTTCTTATCAAGGTTCTCCTGAGTGTCCTGTCAGTTCCCAGCTGATGGTTCCCTTGTAGTAACCTACTCACGAGAGCCCAGACTGCAGGCTCAGATGTGGGCAGGGTTTCCCCCTGCTCTGAGGATCAGCCCACTCTTTTCTGCTTTCTTAACTGAAGGTGGAGTCACTCCACTGAACATGCAGAACGCTTTCAACAGATATTTTCAAAACCACACAATTTCCTGTCTGGTGTTTTGGTAGTTGTTCAGAAATCACATGTTAACAGTAAAGTCATCAGCTTGTTTAAATGTACCCGTTTTATTTTGATCGATATATCCTGTGCTGAACAAAGTGTGACCATGCTTTTCCCATCTTGGATGCTCCTTCATTCCCAGGTTTCTACTGACCAGTGGGATGTTGCACAGCTAGGAGGACCCTTGTCCCTTCTTCCTGTGTTTGCCTCTTATGGGTAAAGATGTATAAATCAGTATATATAAACTCTACAGGACCTCCTGGGCCCAAAGCCAGCCTCCATCCACATCCCTGCGGCAGAAGGCCTTCCATATATAAATCCAGACTCAAGTGCCTCCTCTCTGAGATAGTGAAGTGGTATTTTTGGGTGCTCTGGTAATGATTTTCTCTTTCAGCAAGTCAGAAAGCCCATGCCTTGATATTCTCCATCCGCTTCCTAAGCGTACAGCATGTCTTACCTTTGGTGAATATTTTTGTGAGCTTTTTTAAGCTTTTCCTTGTTATGACAGGACCTAGAACATCCCCCTCCTCCTTCTTCTTTTTTTTTTTTAACCATTTTCATCTAATTCCAGGAGGAGTGCTTTCATAGACTGCCACATCTCCATGAAGGCATGAGGAAATAAACACCTCTGAGCGAAACCTCCCTAGAAAGGCAACAGCAGTTGGCTCAAACCCCATCTTCCTACTCAAACCCTCACACTTTAAGCGCTACTCAGACGATTTCTTTGAGTTGCTTTAAATACCTCCAGTTGTTTTCTGACTTGCTTGGGCATTGATGATGACTGGGAAGCCTGAAAACACTTGCAAAGTCTGTTCTGTTCTCTTCTGTAATTTAACCTTCATCATGTGTTTGTGGCCCTGTCTTCTTTGTAGAACAACAAATCTCACAAGCCATGGTGAAGACACTGATCATTAAAAAAAAAAGGGAAATCTGGAAAAATAAATATGCCAAGGAGGTTTTGGACCTGTATTGCCTCCAGTCTTACAGGTCTCGGAGAACCCTGTATGCTTGGCTACCACCAAAGCCCTGTGAGACCTTTGTTGTCAGCACCTCTGCCAACTGCAGTTCCAGTTTTGTAAGCCCTTTCCCGAGGAGAGATGTCAAACCCTACCCACACCTCAGGATAGATTATAATTTAAAAAAAACCAAAAAACCTCACTGTTCCTGAAATGTGTCTTAATTAACTCTCAGCAATTTGCATTCGACAAAAGATAGAAGCCAGTTTCTCTTGTTCTACTGATCTGTGCTTCATGCCAGATGGGGGTGGCTTCAGGTCAGGTGTTTCCCAGACCTGGGGCTGTCTTTAGGATGCAAGGCAACCCAGGAGAGAAAAGGGAAAGAGAGAAAATAAATACTGGATGGCTTAGGGTAGCTCAGCTCCAGACTGATCCGCATAAGAAATGTATTGGGATGATAAATAATTTTGATAAAAGGCACTTGACAAATGGAGCAGCTGTTCCACCCCGTGGATGGGGCTGTAAATCCAGTATTTATGGGCAGGGGCTCCCAAAGGACTTCCCTGCTGTGGCAGGTGGGTTCTGGGGAATGTCCCTATTCTGGCCGCTCATGCATTCTGGATCTTACACATACTAATATCATCCCTGAGACCCCAGCAAAGAAAGGAGAGATTAGTATTCCTCAGAGGGACTGTGGGGACGTGGTTTGCTGGGGGCAAGGCCACGTCAGGTTTTCTGCAAGCAGTGCAAAAATGAGGTTTTGATTGGTTTCTAACCAGTCACAATTGGCACATTTTAAATGACTATAAAAGACCTGACACCCTCCTGAAGAGCAGGGTTGCTCTTTAATGTTTTTTTCCTTTGTAGAGGAGGCACAAAGGAAAGAGGTTAATTGACAAAACTAAGTCCTGCATCACTAGTGTGGAGTGTTCCCAAATAGCAACATAAAAACATATTGCCAAAAGGATGTTAGACCCCTGATGCTACAGCCAGGCTGAGGGGAGAGACATCAGTGCCTGCTGCATCTGCTGCATGCGTGTGGGAAGGCACACACATTATTACATACAGCTCTGCTTTATGTAAAACCTGAAATTTTACATTTAAATTGTAGCATTCTGGTAAATAATACAGAGGTGCTTCAAAGGGTGTGTGTGCTTGCCTGGAAAAGCCTCCTTTAGCTCAGGCCAGGCACAGACTGAGTCTGAACTACATAAACCAGGCAAGGGCACAGCAAGCACTCCTGCTGCTTTTAGCACCATGCTGGGGGTGGCTTCTAGGCTGGTGTGTCCTTGGTGGCTTTGGCCCACAGTGGCAGCCCTCAAGAGAAGACAAATGCACTAGCAACAAAAGGGGCATAAATAAAATCCTGTGCTGGTCCTCAGTGTTGAATATTTTGGGGAAGAACAACAGCTTGGAGAGGTGCTGGGGGTGAATTAACCTCCTGGAAGCGAACCATCCCCTGTCTCTTTCCCCATGGTACCCCAAGAATTTGCTGTTTGAGTGCACCACTCTGTTTGTTCCCTGGTATGAATCTGTAGAGGAAGGGTTTTCCAAAGAGCCCTTGCTGATTTTCCATTTACTCCCCCATTGCAGTGATTACAGGGGTTTTTACTTACACAGTGCTTAGGTAAGGGAGTGATGAACTATTTACAGGGGATTTTTCTTTTGTATACAGCTGTAGAAAAAATCCTGGCAGTGAGGTTCATTCACGTAGTCCTGCTCTGCTCCAAGGATGAAATGGAAAAACACTTCTCTCCCCGGAGAGGAACCCACATCAGCAGGAGGACGAGCAATCAGTAAGTGATAATGAATCAGTTAAAGTGCATTTGAGATCAATAGATGTAGGTTAGGACACATGTAGCCAGTCATTTCTGAGTCTGTTTTAACACAGCTGCATGTTAGCCTAAACCTCAATTATCATGCATTTTACGGGGTATAAATTTTTCAGTATTCCCTGTTCAGTTCAGGTAGAATCCTTTAAGTACTGTCTTACATGGGCTAACAGTAGGATAAACCAGCCTGGACTTATGACACCAGAAAAACTGGGGCCACGTGGTCACAGAAGTATTGTGGAATAAATCATATGTTGGGGCCCAAATGTGCTTCCTTGTTTGCTTCATTCCTTTTCTTGATCATCTTTTGAAGAATGATCCAAAGCCCAAAGCACCTGAAGCTGTTGCTAATTGAGCAAGCGCTTATGTGTCACTTAGATTTACTCATTCCACAAACGCCCCCTCACAATGTAATTAACAGTGATGGCACTGTTAGATAATTAAATTTAGTTTTAGGCAGAGGTCAAGTGACCTGGATAGTTTAGATGGGGGCTGATGCCCTTCAATGAGTAAATCAAAAATAGTGATCTCTGGGTCCCCCACTGCTGACAGCAGAGCTTTGGATCATTAAGGTGCTCATTGCTCACCAAGACCTGTAGGAAATATGGCATTTCCCCATTTCCTCGCTTTCCAAATGGAAATGAAATAGGAAAAACAATGACCTGTCACAGAATGATCCCAGTGTCTGTAGCAGTAGACATGGAAATGGAGCTGTTGAGGGATGTGGGGACTGAGCTGGGAGGGCTGTGTGCTTCTCCCGTGGTTATTGCTTAATGAAGGATGGGATGTGGTAACTCAATTCCTTTATTTGGCTTGGTGGTGCCCTTCCCATGCTGCATGTCACCCATAGCTGTGCCAGTGCTGGCTGGAGCTGGTGTGACACAGCAGGGTCCGGCTGCCATGCCCAGGGGGACCTGCCAGACTGAAACTCAATTTCGTGCTGAAATGACTCACAAAATATTTTGAGCCGATTCAACTGAGTGCTTTGTTTTGAGTCATGGTGACTGTAACTGCAAGGTTTGTTTAGATGCTCCTGGCAGAAAAAAACAGCGTCCAGAGAGACACAGATAGATTGGTAAGTATATAACTAAAAGAGTAACATACTGGAAACTTAATTTTTTAATGGAAAAAGCTTCCTGAAAAAAAATGACTGCTCAGTTTAGGCTTTTCCTGCAGCCTGGCTGGGCACCAGTACAGCCCACGTAGCAGCCCTGGCATCTCTGGAGGTCAGTGGGTGCACATCTCCCCTCCAAGGCTCCGATTTTGCCCTGAGCAGCCTGGAAACAGCAGCCCTCTCTGGGATTTTCCTGTCACTACCCTCTATCACTTTATGCATTTCTTATTTCAGTGATAACAGGAGGGTCCTCTACATTTTTCCCATCTCTATAGGCAGTGGATAGATCATAATTAAATCACAGCTTAGCTTGGGACTTGGCACTTGTGCTGAGGATCAGGACAATCTGTCTATTTGCAGGATTAGACATACACACATATATATATATGTATATGTATATATTAATCCTTATGTTTTTCACAAATAATCCTGTGTGTTCTTGGATGGAAAGCACATTAGAGCACGCCAGCATCCTCTCATCCTGTTTGTTCCTCCCTTCTCTCCCTGAGAACAATGACAGCAGGAGGAAGTCTCGCATTGGTTTGTTACCAGTTTCCAGGCAGTTTTGCTTCCAGCTCCCCAACTACAAGCACAACATTGCAATCCCTGGGCTGGAACAGACACAGACAGCATCTGGTCTAGAAAAACACTGCAAAAGACTGGGGAGTTTGTTGAGTTTAGCATTTTGATGAAATTTACCTCTTTATATGTGAGTGAGGGCAATCGACTGTGCACGATATTAAGGAGTGATGATTTGTAGCTTGGGAAAAGGGGTTAAATCCAGCAGGCTGCCGCCACTGCGGGTGATGTGCAGCCCCGTGCGACTTCCGCTACCTGCCACTTGGGCAGTTCATTACCAAAAAAAATCACATTCTGCTGCGCCCTCGCAGCCCTGCAAGCTGAAACGCCTGCAATCAGGATCAGCAAGCGATAAGGCAGGGATGCTGTCACCCAGTGCGGGCTGCCCAGCACCAATCCTGCTGCTTCTGGGGAGGTTTCAGCAATTCCTTCTGGCCTTTGGTCAGTCCGTGTCCCGCAGTCCTGCCTGGTGAGGCTGCACCTCCCGCACCGGCACGCAGCCTCCCCACAACTGCACTACTGTTTGTAATGCCATTTATTATTACTTTTTGGAGCACATCTCCAATCAGAAAGTGTAAGAAAATCCCATCCGCCTGCCAGTTGACTCATGTGTAGGGTTTCCGCTTCCCAGATCTGCATATTGTAAGCTCCTGACACAAGTTGATGTTGTAAGTACAGCTTCCATACGGTTCTCTCAAAGGCAACAGATTTTTTTATACATATATATTTATATACGGCACCTGGTTTGGCAGGAACCACATCCGAAAAAGGGAAATAAGGAACACTAAAAGCTGACTCTACCTAGCTATTGCTGGCTTGGGAGACGGTTTGGCCAATTCCAAACACAGCATCAATCTCTTATTCCTACTTAGGATCAGCATGGGAGTTGGGAGGGCTGGGATGGCTCCCGAGCGTCGAGGGAACAGGTCGACAACAGGTCAGCAAATCCAGGTGTGACATCTGGATCCAGCTGCGGAAGGGCCAAATCTCACTGAGCATCCCGAGGAACAAACACGAAGCAGGCGGATGGCTACTCCCCTGGCCTTGGCGCTTCCCACCCTCCTGCCTAGCAGAATTTGGGTCCAGCACCTGAAACTGAGCAGCTTTTCCCACGGGACCTGACAGTCAGCACTGCCGGGATCCTGGGGTGCGGGAACCCAGGCGGCCTGGACCCCTGCCGCCTGTGTCGGGGGGGATCTGCGCGCTGAACGAGCC
>VWZS01010331.1:1701896-1735321 GCA_013397075.1 Rhabdornis inornatus | reverse complement strand
GCTGAACGAGCCCTTTTGTGCGCCACTGGGCACGCACCCCCGCGGCTCGCAGCGCTCGCCCCTTCCGACACTGCACTGCCACCGGGGGCCGTGTCCCCGTGCCCTCCCTCGCCATCCCGGGTCCGGCGCAGCCCCCGCCCGCCCCTGAGGGGGCTCTGCCCGCCCCCGCGCGGCACCGCCCCCTGGCGGCGGGTCGGGCACCGCCCCCGCGNCATCCATCCATCCATCCACCTATGCACGCATCCATCCATCCATCCCCGGTGGCGGGGAGACGGGGCTGGGCGTCCGCGGCGCTCTGTGTATGTATGTATGAGTGTGTATGTGTGTGTGTGATGTCCGCCTGCACGTATGTAAATGCGGGTAGATAACCGTGTGCGCGTGCATGTGCGTGCCCGCCGCCGCGTGTGCGCGCACCCACACGTGTGTGCATCCGCACATGTGTGTGTGTGTATGTGTATATGCGTATGTGCGTGTGTATATATATATGTGTGTGTGTGTGGCGCTGCGGGCACGGCCGTGTCCCCGCAGGTGAGTGCGTGTCCGTGTCCGTGTCCGTGTGCGCGCAGCGCGGACGCGGGTGCGTGCAGCCGGGCGGGTCCCCGCGGCCCCGGTCCCACCCGGACACCCCCCTCGCTCCGGTCTGCCCCCGGGCAGCACGCGTGGGCAGGGATGCGGGCCGGGATGCGGGGCTGCAGCCCCAGACCCCGCTTTCCCGGCCCCGCAGCCTCTCTCCATCGCTCTCCCGGAGTGTCCCTGCGCGCTGCCTCCTCCTCACCCCCCTGGAAAATGAAGCCCAGCATGTACCCTTGAAATGTCAGGCTCGTCAGACGTGTCAGCCTCGGCGTGGGCTGTGGCGTGATGTCCCCCCTGGTCAATTTCTCTTGTAACTTTCTTCCTTTCCCCCGTTTCTCCATCTTTCTGGCCGTAAGACCGGCTCGTTGGGAACGAGCATGGGGAGTCATTGAGAGAAGCAGCATTTATGCGGGAGGCAGCAGCCAGGCTGCTCTTTGCAACCCGCTGCATCCACAAATAAATAAAATCAAGCAGAATCCGCTGAAGACTTGAACAAGTGTATTTTTAGAAACGTTACTTGCTACAGTGCAAAGAAAAAAAAAAAAAAAGAGAAGTCTATCTTTATTCACTTGCCCTAGTTTCTTTCTGGTGAGTTTCTGGTTGATTAATAGTGTAAATGATTGCTCAGCAATACACAGTGTAGATGAGATTGGAATAGGGGAACCATCTGCCTTAAAAACAGACCTGGAGCTGGTTTCCCCTCTTAGGTGGAAGGTACCTTGGAAGAAAGATTGCTGAAGCCGATGGAGTTAATCCAGGAGAACAGTATAATTTGGGGGGAGGGGGCCCTCTCCTTCTTCCCTGCCGTTTGGTTTTTTTGGGTGTTTGGGGTTTGTTTTTGTTTTTTTTTAACTTAATTTTTTTGTTTAACATCTGTGTTGGGAAGTGTATGTGAACTAGGGTACCATTTCTTTTTAAAACCATATCCACACGTGCTTAAGCTGGTTTTTTTTGGTTTTGTTTTTTTTTTTTCTGTTTGTGGCTTTTTAATATCAATGCACACCAGATACAGCCAGGGTTTTGTTTTCACTTTAGGAGGAAATGTATATTCCCTCCCTCCCCACGAGACCCAGCGGCAGCGCCTGGTCGGTGAGCAGAGCAGTGCTGGCATTTCAGGGTAACCGGAGACAAGGGGACCTGAAACCCCGACCCGCAGCGGGGTGGGACAGCAAAAACCTTGCTCTCCTCGCCAGCAGTGGCCACTCTGCCAGCACAGGGCTGCTGCCACTTGGACCTCTGCCCCCTGTCAGTGCCTGTGGCACTTTCCTGTAAATGATGAGAGATGTGGTGGATTGCAAGCAAGACAAGAATAGGGGCTTAATTTGCCAAGGAATAGATCTTCTTCTAAACTAAGCTCCTCCAGCACTTAGAATAATTGTTAGAGGTCATAAATTCAGCAGATAGGGCACGAAGCGTGAATCATTCCGTGGGGTCTGAATCAGAAATCAATAGTAAATTTGCTGCCTGAGCACAAAACATGGCAGGGAGGAGTAATTCCCCAAGCCTTGCAAAATTTTTATATATTAGAAAAGAAGTGTCACATTGCTGCGGGTTTGTAGATGAGTCTGGGTGGAGGAGATGTTGCTCTGGTGCTGCTTGTGTGTTTAAAGGGGTGAGGGGTGATTCTGTGAAATGCTCGGAGCAGGTAGTGACTCAAAAATCTGGCGAAGGGGATGATTTGTTCCCAGCAGTGGGGAAAGGAAGTGCTCAGGACGCTTATCTCTGAGTTTGAGTCACTGAAATGTTCCAGGAGGCTGGGGCTTATGAACCACAGGCAAATGTGTGTTAGAAAGGTGGACCTTTGACTGCCAGGTTGCCCAGTCCTTTGCTTTGGCTTCCCTCCTCCTGTCCTAGGGAAAGGAGGTGGATTGGCAGAATGGCAGTGTGCTGTTGAAGGCTGAGCACAAGCAGAACCTTGCACACCATCATTCAGTTCAGTTTACCACTGCCCACAGGCTTATGTGGTGGGATTTGTAGATCTGGGCTGGAAGGTGACAAAGGAGGTGGCAGGAGCTCCTGTTTTTGCCACACTGTAGAGTTTATTTTGGCCGCGCAGTTGGGCTCCACCACAGCAGTGCATCTGCTTGATGTGCTGGAGGCTGGGCCAGGAACAAAGCACTGAACTCTGATTAAAATGCACGGACTGGTGCATCGAGTAAGCACACTTGGGGCTGGCTCCTGCCTTCTCTGTGACATGTTTCTCTCCATCACTGGGCACTGTGCTCATTGCCGTGGTACCCAGGAGTGCCCCTGTGGGTGCACAGGGCTGAGCATGCCAGGGTAGGAAGGATTCTTAAACCAGAGATCTTCCCGTGGTGGTGCTGGTAATGAGGATCGTTGATGTTGCAGAAAACTGTAATTTAAAACAATGAGGCCATCGAACAGGTAGCGCTGCATATTATACTGACAAGGGGATAAGATAAACTACGTTATAATGTTCTTTTGTATGGGCAAGGAGATATTTTTGCTAGTCCACTCAGCATGTTTAATAGCCAGGTGACCTCGCAGTGTTATTAGCAGAATAATGATTAACACAGGGATTCGCACAGGCTGTTGACAGGCATGTTGGAGGAGCACATTTTTGCAATAAAATGAGAATAAGAGTGAGGAGGGGTGCAGTGGGCCATGGTCTCTGGTGGTAAATGTGCAGCTGATCCCAATAGGAGAGAGCAGAAAAATGGGGCTGGGTTTGGTGTTTTTTCCCCTGCTTTTTTTGTCTCAGTGAATGCAAGAGCCTGTCATCTCTTGCTAAAGGCAGTGGCCTTGATCCTTCTCAAATATTCAGGTCAATAGCTTTTCCTCTGCTGCATCCATCTGCAGGGCTGGGCCTCTGGCTGATGTACCAGCAGTGGCAGCGGTCTCTTCTGCAGTAGCTGCCACAGCTGGATTCATCTGAGTTACTTTTCAAGGTGTGTGGGAGGTTATAAAAGATCTCAGGGAGGAAAACCTTTCCCAGGGAGCCGATAACCCCTGGGTTGGGTCTGGCTTGGGGCCAGCAATCTCCTTGTGCTCACAGCTACTCCTTGTCTCGTGGGCAGGGGCTCGCCCTGGGCATAGGGCACCAGGCTCACCTGGGATGTACAGCTTGGCTGAGGGTTTCCTGCAAGGCACAGGGAGTTTAAAAAGAGCCTTTTTGGGAAAGAAGTAGTTGTTTTCTTCATGTACCTGGACGTTGCTTTTGTTTTGAACTCATTAACAAACCCCAAGCTTTTGTTATTTACTTTAGTGAAGTGCTGACCATGCACTCTCTGTAAACCGTATCCTAAAATCGTTTGTTGTTTTGGAAAAGCCTGGCCTTTAATGCTCAGGCTTGGAGAGGAGACAGCACAGAATTTAAGGAGCCGGTGAGTATTAGCTGTTGCTGGGAAGAATTGGATGAAACCCAAAAATGTCACTACTCTTCCTTTAGCTTGCTTTGTATAGAAGTGAAGTTTCAGTGGCCCTTTGTTTGCATTAGTTGATCACTGTCAATGAAGATAAAAGCTGACATGTTAAAAACCCACAAAATTCAAACATGCTGGCATTGTCCTGTTTCTAGAACTTTGTCAGTTTATGGCATATTTCAGCATCATTAAAGATTCAGGAGAAGCGCTAATGGGGGATAAGCACTGCAAGCCACCACTCATGAGCATTACTCCAGCAGCATTATTTTAGGTCTCTTCTTCCAGCACCTTTAAAAAAAAAACTCTGTAGCTCAACGGAATTTGGGCGGCTTTTGTAAAGGTTACCTTCCTAAATAGAAAGAGGAACAAACTTGACTGGAGATGACTTCTAGAGATTAGAAAAAAAAAGACATGAAAAGCTTATTTTGCTGTATTTTACAGGATAATGCTAGCATGCAAAATTTGGGGCAGATGTTCAACAAATAAATACATATATTCACACTTCCCGAGGAAAGACACTCAAGAGTATTCCATCAGGGGCTTAATCTGTACTCTTCCAAGTGTCATTCAGTTCATGTGTAAGTTATGAGCCATGACAGTATCCATGTACTTTGTCTATTTTGGAGCTTTTTGAGTTCTAAACCATAAAAGTTTGCAGCAGAATACTGATCTCTGAATCACGGACTCATAGAGTGGTTTGGGTTTGAAGGGACCTCAAAGCTTATCCAGTTCCAAAACCCCTTCCATGGGCAGGGACACCTTCCCTTAGACCAGGCTGCTCCGAGCCCTATCCAACCTGGCCTTGAACAATTCCGGAGATGAGGCATCCACATCTTCTCTGGGTTTTATGTTGCAGTGCATTGCTACTCTCTGAGAAAGCAGTTTATTCCTAACATCTAATCTAAAACTTTAATTTAAATCATCCCAAAGGGATGGCAATGTCCAACTCCATTCCTTGAGCCATTGGTGCAAACGTGTCCTTTATGCACCTATGCATATTCTTGTGTGTGCTCATAAAAAGTTACAATGGAAAAGGGTCTGTCTTCTGTCAAATCTTTCTCTGGGGTTGACTGTATTCTTTTCTCTGCCTTTTGGAGTTGCGCAGCCCAGCTGCTGCTCTTCTGCAGTTACTGTTCAGCACTGGTTACTCCTCCTCATCTTTGCAGTTCTTCACAACACAGCACTGTATGGTGTTTTTGAAAGCGCTGAGAGTTCTCTGTTCTCACTAGTGTTCCTTTGCTGGGCAGCCATAAAAATTAATAATTTGGAGTGAATTTATGGCAAAGCATATGCTTGAACAGGCTGAAGTTTGAGCACAAGCACTTTGTTGAATCGAGCTTTGAAGCAACAAAGGGCATTTGATTGGTGTGCATATTTAAAATAAAGTGTCTGTTTTTAATCCATGTGACAAGAAGGTTTTTAACCTTGCTACCTGAAGGTAGTTTTTATCTGCCAGGCTTGTAGATGCAGTGGTACAGTCTGTATGGGGTGAGGGAGGAAACAGTTTCCATTTGATCTGTATGTAAATCTCCATGGATAAATCACCCAGCTATGGAAGAGGTGTCCTTGGAAATCATCATTCACGTGAGAGCAGGTCAGGCGAAAGCTGCGATCACCTCCTGGGCTCAGGCTCTGAGCTGCTCCCTGCAAACCCTTGCCTGACTCTTCCTAATGCACCCTTACCCGTTGCAAGGGTGATTATAGACACCAGTGGAAGTTCTGTGACTCTGATCTGCAGACCAAGGATGGGGTATTAATCCCTGTCTCATTTCTTCGTGCCTCATATATAAAGGGGTAGAATCCTGGTAGATTGCCCCAGGTAAAATCTACCAGCAGGCAGAAGTGTGCATCGTGTGGAGAAACAGAACTGGCAAAAGCTCTTGTGCCTTGGGATGTGGAGGATTGTGTTGAGGGTTTAGGACCTACCACCTGAAGGCACCTGCTTGCCCTGGGCTGCCAGGGGAGCACAAATGCTGTTTTCCCTTGCTGCCAGCTACAGAAGTGGCTGGGAGCCTCGTGGCGTGAAAGGCAGATCCACATTCACTCTCCCAGGGCTTTGGCTGATCCTTTCTCCCTGCTGGTGGCCTTTTTGGCCCTGACTGCTCTGAAGGTGTAGAGCCTCCATCACATGAGGTTTCCATTTGCTGATGCTCAGGTGTCTTCTTTGTTACCTTTCACACAGCCATTAAAACAAAGTGCAGATTAAAACCCACAAGCCTAAGTGATTGGTAGCTCCGTTGAGTAAGAGGTTGTGTTTCACACTTACCAGTAGCTTTAATTTCCTTCTCCCCAGCCCCCTTCTCCTATCCTGTTTTGTCACTTTGGACTGTAGCTGCACATTGAAACTGATGGTCAGTCTGCTCTGGGCTCAGGAAAACAATATACATAAGTGAGATTTGATGTTTTCTGTGTAAATAGTTTATGATTTCTAAAGGAGTGCTGGCTAAGGACCATGGTCCTTGGAAAATGGATACTCCCCCTCTCACTGCATTCCTCCTCCATGGTTGTTTCTAGATGAGCCCTGTGAGAGGCTGAGCATCCCCTTCCTGCTGTGGGATGAGGATGCCCAGCACATCAGCTCCCAGCCCTGGGGAGCTCCTGCAATGGCTCATTAGTGAAAGGAGAAGAAAAGCCACCAAGGTTGGAAAACACTCATAAGTTTAGTTGGCACTCAGTTCTATCTCTCTGCATGCCTGATTTTTATTTTGTAGTGGCCAATCAGAAAACCTTTCCCTTTCATCCAGAATGTCACTTTTCCATGTTAATTTGGTGCAATGCTTGCCAGAAGTTCAAGGTTGTGTATTGGTAATAAATGATGGCAATCAGGCAGGCAGCACTGGAATGGCCAGGTTGGATCCCAGCTCCTGCTTCCATCTGAGGGGAGCCAGCAGCATGTCCTGCCCCACATCAGAAGCTGAGTTACCCTGACCAGAAGGTGTTCCCTTTGCTATGCTGTGGGTAACCAGCTTTGCTCTGCCACAGGAGCCCTGCCAGATCTTGATGGTGACAGATACTCATGCAGACACCATCCACTGCCAGTCAGTGAGGTGTCACCTGGGCGGGTGACACAGTCCCATCCTTCCTATGGATGCACTCAGGTGAAAACAGCCCTGCCCTCTGGCAGGCATGATCCCTGCCTGGTTTGTGCAGCTGTGAGCAGTGAGCTGCTGCTCTGAGCAAAGCCTGAGCAATGCAAGTTCAACATCCTCTTGGTTCTGAGCGCTGCTGCTGCAGTGAGGGTGGGTGTTTCTGCTTGCGTGAGTGCACGTGTGGTTTTCAGCTCCAGAGTGCACAAAACCTTTTGTTACAGTTTTTGCTTGTTCCCTCCACCAGTGGCATTTCAGGGTGCAGAAAGTGTTGCTTTCAGAACAGTAAATTGTTCTAAAAGCAGTGCTCTTTAAAAGCCAGAGGTATTGCCTCACATACATATTCCTTTATAAGCTAACAAGAAAAGTAAAAAATTTATGTGGCTGACAGTCTCCTCTCCCCTTCCTTTTAAAAATTCTCTTTTCTCCTAATTTTGAAACTCAGCAGGAAAAAGCATACTTCCAGCTGAGTCATGTGCTTAATGCATGACAGAAGTGACTGTTTGGGATCATGCCCTTAATCTGCTGGATGGTGACTTTAGGATGCATTGGTGGTGGTAGAGCCTGTGCTGAGGGAAGGATCGCACAGCTTGAGCCTAATAAAATGTGTCTAATAACTGCTGTAGCATGCTATAGAAATACAAGAGATCAAAGCTTCGGAGGCATTTATTTTCATAATTTGTGGGTCAGATCCTTGCAGGACTAATTGGATGCTGTTTGATGCCCAGGCAACAATAGAAATCTACCTGTACATCAGAATATGTTTGTCTCTTCCTCTTTCTTTCATACAAAAGCATAAAAGCTTAGTGTGATTTTGAGATAAACTGGCAAAAGTGAAGGCGCAAATCTCCTCCCCACCTCACTGCAGTCTTTGTTAGCAGTATTAAGAGAGTAGTGAGGCACTGGAACAGGTTGCCCAGAGAAATGGTAAATGATCCTTGCACAGAAGTGTTCAAGGCCAGGTTGGATGGGGCTTGGAACAGCCTGATCTAGTGGATGGCATCTCTGCCCATGGTGGGGGATGGGCTTAAAGGTCCCTGCCAATCCAAACCTTTCTATACTTCTGTTGCACTGGGGCCATATAGCTGACACAGTGACCAAAACAAATGTGTCTACTCGCCAGATGTTGATTGTTTGAATTAACATCTGTGCTTCAGGTGCACTAAGCCTCAGGCTGTTGCCTACTGCTGCCCAAGACATGAGCCAAGATGAAACCAGAGAACGAGCTCTGATGTTGCAGCTCAGTGCACCTCCCCAGCTGTGGCTCACTAGTTGTGAAACTGTGCTGGTGTCTCAGAACTGTGGGTGGTCACCCCCAAAACACAGCAGGTCAGATATGCTGTGGGCTTTGCAGGGCACTTACGAAGGTCTTTTATTTATATGTATTAAAACAATGTATACAAATGTAAATAAAAATAAGCGTGACTCTAACTGCTCCCGCTTGAGTGGAACAGGACAGCAGGGTGTGGCTATGAGTGGCACAGCTTGTGTCCCTGTACCTGGCACATAGACCTTCAAAACAGGCCAGAATTTTCCAGGCTACTCACTCAGCTGGGAGATGCCAAAATAGCCATGAAACATGGCTGGAAAGGAAGGTGTAGTGCCCTTAAACTTGTGGGGTTTGTGTTTCATGCTCCACTAAATACTCATGGTAGGTGTTTGGGGAAGAGGTTTCTCTCGTGTATCTGCAGGTGCCACCATTTGGGGAGGAAAGAAAGATGGGTGTGCAAGGCAAATGTTTTTGGGGAAGAACCAGAGGCCAAGAAACAAAATGAAAAGGACTTTAAATGCATTTTCTGGCCATGCAGACAGGCTGTCTTCAGTGCAATAAATCTTCAGCCTTTATGTATTGATTAGCTTCAGTAAATAATGTGATGACTCTGCTCTTCCCATTGCTTTTCTGTGGGGGTTGGTGTGTTAGTATGGCTGAAGAGGCTATAATAGCTAAATGGGATTCCAGCAGTGAGAGCAGTTTACAAATGCTCTCCAAAGTGATCCTCGAAGCCAGTGTGACTGTGTTTGACTGGTGTAAATGTAAACAGAATGCTCCACTGGTGACCAGGCTCCTAATGGCTGTGTTTTATAATGGGCAAAACTGTTTTCTGAGCCAAGTGTCCTTCAGTGACTATGCCCTGCCCTGGCAGGGATGCTGTCTGCACCTGCTGCCCTGGTTGGGGACCTGTGATGGACACATTCTGAAGAGGAGAGGCTGAAACATGGATCTGCCTGGCTAGAAAATGGAAAATGGCTGAAAATGCCCCTTTTTACACTAACCATGTAGTAATTTCTTCAATAATCATATGATGTTTGGCATAGTTTGAAGTGATTTTTCTTGTTGAGCTTTGCCTGTGCTCTTGGAGCCAGATGTGTGATGTGGTAGCCTGAAGGTGGTTGTGTTTGAGCTCTGGGCAAAGCCTAGGTCCCTGGCAGGAAGATGGCAGGGACAGCAGCTCATTGTCCTTGTGGAGTAGCAGTGGGAGGATGGATGGATGGATGGATGGATGGATGGATGGATGGATGGATGGATGGATGGATGGATGGAAGGGGAGCTGCTTTACCTATTAGTTGCCATAGCTGAAAACCCATCCGGAAGTCTTTCCATTGTCATCTCTGTTTTCTGATAACCTGTTATAACACCCTGGTGAAAGAGCTCTTTCAGAGGTAGTTTGGGCCATGAGCTGAAATCCCAGGTTGCTCTGGAGACAGTGGAAGGAAAGATGGGATGTAGCAGATGTAAAATTAGCATAACAATACACCTTTAATTCAACTTGAAGGAAATAATTGAAGACTAGTTGTCACTTACGCTTGTGACCTCTGCCAGGATGACTCACACTGCAATATAATATGAGTCACTTGTTAATGATGGCCTGTTAAGGAGAAAGTGCCAAATCCCTGTAACTTCTTCACTGTGCTCTGTGAAAACCAGTATAGGGAAGGGTGTTCAGGATATTATTGCCTAGAAGTAACTGATGCTTAAGAGCACCGAAGCACCTTTACTTGGCTCTGGGTGACTCTGGCATGAAAAGGCAAAGGTCCTGAGTAGAAATGCTGCTGCTTCTTTGGCCTTGGTTTAAAAGAGCCACAAAACACTGTGTAGCTCTCCTCCCCAGTGCTGCCTGCTGTACATGCTGTTGCCCGAGGGTGGGGACCCTGATAACTTTCCTTCCTGCCAGATGGCTCAGCTGGCCAGAGGTCAAATGCTTGCTCGTGGGACAGAGGGTGGGAGGGAGGTGGGTGAATGGGTGCTCAGCTGTGCATCGGGCATGAAACCTCTAGAGAGCATGAGGAGGGAGGTCTTGGAGGCTTCCTGGCTGATGGGGGAATGTGAAGGTAGGAATAAAATACTCTGTGGGAAGGTCGCTGGGGTACCACTGATGCAGAGCCCTGGGCTGGAGACCTGCAGCCAGGAGCCTGGAGGAGAAAGGTGAAGAGCTGCAGCCTGTGGTCCCATGAGGTGGGGGCTTGGCCAGGCACAGCTTCCCCATGAACTCCTCGCCTCTGACGTGTGAGAAATTTTTTATGGCCTTAGGAACTCCCTTAGGTGCTCCTGCAGCAATTGACTTGAGCACTAACTTGTTAATCATCTACTAGCTGTATTAAATGCTTCCTCTTACTGAACTAGTGTTTTTCCTCAATAAGTGAGATTTCACAATCCACAGAAGAAAGTGGGAGTCTGGTGTGAAGGTGCTTATGACCAGGGACAGGAACTTGCCAAGAAGTGACCAGCTCCTGTGCTCAGAAAGGGGTTTCTCCGTTGACAAAAGCCTCATGATTTTGTCTGTAGTCAGGAAATTCTGTAAAGTGCTGACACCAGAAGTTAACTTGGGAGTATTTTTCCCTAGATCTCCTAGTTGTGGAAAAGCATGGAAAAAGGTCTTCCTGAAAGATCATAATCCAAAGGGCAAATAGAAGACTTCAGGTAGATTATTGAAAATTCAGAAGGAAAAACGGAGGCTTTGCCTGCCTTCTTCCCCAAGTGATAAAACATCCCTGAGCTGCTTGTGCCATGCTTTCATTTTTCTAGGTGAGAAGCTGCCTTACCTCTACCATCCCTCTTCTGTCACCTGTTCCAAGGTATATCTCGCCCTCTGGACTTTGCCTGTTGGCAGTCCAGACGGGACTGGTGTCCATGCAGGATCTTGCTGCCTTAAACAACACCAGTGTGGGTGCAAGGAGACAGGAGGGTGGTGGTGAAGGGCTGTGGAGAAAGGTTAGAGGCATGAGGGGATGAGAAGGAAAGGACCTGAAGGAAGAGAACTTTACCTTGGAAGTTCCAAGGTAGTCTAAGGCAACCAAAGGATACTGAATGTACAAGTTGGTTGCATTGCAGAAAATTGTGTGTAGTACCTTAGGAATAGTTCTCTCTGAGGGGTGGAGGAATGTTACTTCCTGAAGAGAAGCCAGCGCAGTGGGACCCAGATCTTGAACACATCTGTGTTTTGTCTTGCTCATTTGATAATGATCACCGGATTCTTTATCAAGTTCTCGCTTTAGCATAGCGCTCCTGCTGCTGTGGGAGCTCACAGGAGCTCTCATCTGCCTCTTGGATACACAAAGGTTTATCGTGTGATTGAACTGGAGGCACCCCTTGCAGGGGCAGACCATACCCCCCAAAAATGCATCCGTGTGCTTGTCCAGTGAGAAAGGGGCAGAAGTTCAAAGCTGAGGTTGGTTTCTCAAGGCCCTTTTACAATAAATCGTGAGCTTGTTTTCTCCTGTTGATGTGACCTCTTCCGTGCTGCTGGTGTAAAGCAAAGTGCCTGCACAGATGAGAGAAGATGCAAAAACTCTGCTCATTACCAGAAATGAGTAAAACTGCTCCAAGCTAATATGGCTGCCTAAAAATAGAAGCGGTGTTAGGGGGAGGGGCTGTCTTCTGTGTTCATTTGCCCTTGATTTTCATGACATTTTGCTGCTCTATATTGTGTGTCTTGTTCAGGAGACTGTGTGTCCTGGTCACACTGGAGTAATTCCCAAGAATGTGTGCTTGTGTCAAAAAACATCATGAGGAGGACTGAAGAGCTTGTTGGGGGTTTAGCAGTTATCTGGCAGAATGCAGTTACTCAGGTTTATTCCCTCATTCTCCTGCTCCTCACAGGTTCACAGCGCATCCCTTGCTGTGATCTTAAAGCCTCTCCTGAAGGAGTGGGAGGCCTGAAGAAAGGATGTGACTAACAGTGAGGCTCTGGGGTGGGATGGGTCCCTGGTGGTGTGAGGTGGTGGGAGCAGAGGACATCCATAGTGTGTAAACCTTGCCTGAGAGGATAGTCATACCTCAGCTGAAGGTTGAAGCATCTACTTTATAGTTAAGGGGAAAAAAAAAAAAAGAAAAAAGAAAAAATTACTTATGAGACTTAATTGCTGAGTTATTGTTATTCAGTATTTAAAGCCCAAGTTTCATAACTGCCTTGTGATATCAGCATTCATGTTCTTTGTCAGTATTATGCAAGCAGCTCACCTTGTGATCATGAAATACTGAAAAGTGCTTTCTAATGCTCACCCTCGTTTCTCAATGAGTCCATAAAACCTCTTCTGCTTTCCATTAATTATGGAACAATGAGACATTTTCCTCTTAAAAAGAGCTGAGCCTTTTTTGTTTTTTCTTCAAGCTCTTTAGCCATCTGCTCCTCTGGGACATTTCAGTTCCATATGGCTAGACCAGAGTGGACATATCTTCTGTCCTTCAGTGCACTGTCTTTTGCCACTTGGGAGAAAGCAGGAGGTTTGTGGACCAATCTTAGGGGCAGAGGTTTTGCTCTCTGAAGCAGTTCCAGCTGGTGCTTGGCTGTTTCTGGCACTGGTGTGCTTGGTGTGATCTGCCTTCAAGGTTAGCTGAGGCAGCTGGGAAGGACAGGAGCAGGTCCGAGGGGATAACTCAATTTCCTTCCCAGAAGAGCTGAAATACTATAGCTTGCTTGTTGATACTCAGTTGTTTTCCAAGTGGGAGTTTGTTCAACACCAGAAGAAGCCCTTTCTGGTCCCCAGCAGGAGCCATGCTGTGAAACACTGCCAGTGCAGCTCTGGTTTCACCTGTGCCAGGTGTGGATTTTTTCCTCTTGCTCAGTCCAGTTCTGCCACTCAGTGGCATCCAGAGAAAGAGTGGGACAGGGAGGGTTATCCTGTGCTGTGGGGGTTGCCTGTGAGGTGGTTTTGCAGGTGACTCTGCAGAGGTGGTGGGGTCTCTTGATATTGTTGGGAGAATCCTGAATGATTTTCTTGACTTAAGAGATGCAGAATTTAATCTTTCCTCCGAGCTTTCTCAAGAAAAAGGAAATTACTGTTATTTCCCTTCCCTGTTTGGGGGAAGGGTTCAAATATTTTCTCTAATCACGGATGTGGAATGTGCTGAGCACACTGAAGAGGATGTGTCTCCAGCCTCCCTGGCCAGTGCTGCTTCTCCGCTCCTTGGGACTTTTCCTTGTGTACACATCCAGAGATCCATAACTCTTTTCACATGCTAATGAGGACTTTATAGATAAGATCCCGTGTGAGGAAAGGAATGCTTAGGAGAGTCTCACAGCAGGGGAAATCAAGGTAAGGAGTGGTCAGACATCTTTCTTAGATTCACTTATAAGCCATGCTGCCCTGGCAGAGCTCAGAGTAGAAGTCAGACCCTTTGGCCTCTCATCCTGTGTTGTAGCCATTAAACTATGCTCTCCTAAGATTAGGTAACCTGTGGTTTTAATGTCTGCAAGTCTTGATGAGCAAATTCCTTTGGATAAATGCTTTTCTTGTATACTTGCCAACTCAGAGTGATGTTTGGGACATGAGGGAAGGGAGATAACTTGCAGGCGTCAATTTTCAGGAGATGAATCAGATGAAGAGATAATACCCAACAGGTTAGAGCTGCTGGAGTGGCTCAGTGGTGAGGATCACATTCTGTATCTCTGGTTTAGACTAAGTGATGTGGGGAACCCAGGGTGCAACTGTACTGCCAACAGCTTACCATGTGTTTGGATATTTGTGAACAATCTGGGTCTCTGTCAGGGATGAGATAGGGCACTGTATGATGGTTTGGACCTTGGGATGGGTGCTAAAGGGATTGTAGTGCTTGATGTTACCCTGAACAAAAAGTCCATCCTGGCCTTACATCACTTGCAGTCTGGGAAAGCTGACAGTTGAGTTGGTTTCCCTGCATAATGGATATTCCTTTTCAACACAGGTCTTCAGAGAACGAAGGGATTGCAAAAGCATCTTGGTGTTGTAGTAGTTTGTCTTCCTTACTGTAGCCTGGGGCTGCAAGGTGGACCACAACTCAGCTGAGCACATGCTGCATTTGGATTACAATGAAACTTCAGCATCTCCCCTCTCTTCTGACCAGGAGAGATGGCGATGGACCAGCTAGGTCTGCAAGGAGGGATGAAGTGATGCTTTCTGAGGATTTAGGGTGGCCTGGCAGAATTTGTTGTACTGTTTGTTTTGCTTTCTGTGGCTGTTTGTTGTTGTTAAAACACGTGGATTTGATTTCTGGTTATGAGCATCCTTATCTGTTTCTGTAGCTATTAGCTCTCTGTCTTGCTCATGTGGGAAGCTGTAAGCTACTTCATCTGATAAGGCTTTTCTTATCTGTTCTGCTGTTTATTGTGTAGAATTGAAATTACTCCAGGAACTATAAAAAAGAGGATGGAGCCTGGGAATTGCAGCTGACTTGTTGTTTCTCTTCTCTGCACAGCCCGACAAGATGTCAATAGAAAGTGTGACTGTCTCCATGCATCAAGCCAAAGCTGAGTTCTTGGTCATTATTATGTCTAGAACAAAACATATGTCCTGATACTTCCTTTCTTTCTTACTTTGTGCAGCATCATCAGAACACCCCGTTTGGCCTTTTAAACTCATCAGCCTGCTTGTGAAATATTCAGTAAGACTTGGGCTGATGTCACTGTCAGTGGGTTGCATCTTTTTGGAGTGGCTTTGATCTTGCTTACTCCTCGCTGAGTGATTTACACTCCTCTCCCTCTGAGAGTCTGGCCCTTGCAGGCTCTCTTTTTTCCCCTAATCGTAAGCATTTAAATGGTATTAAAGCTGCTTATCCCAGTCTTGTGCTTTTTTAGAGTCATTAACACCTCTGCAAAGAAAGTGTAAAACTCTAGTAAAGTCAGCTGGTGGCACTTTGCAATGGTTTGAATGGTTCTAGAGGGAGCAGAGGGCTGGACTTGCTGAGAAGGGTGTTTGGGATGGATGCTGGTGGTGGTGCTGTCCCCATGGGTGGGGAGCACCCAGGCATGGTGGGTTCACACTTGGGAGGTGATGCTCCCCTTCAGCCTGGGCTCCTTTCTGGGTGTGAGAACAGGCACCTCAAGCTTTTGTTGAGCTCTTCCCCCACCACAATTCCCTAGAGCCCAGAAACATCCATCCCTCCATGTTTGCTGTGCCTCATTTAAGGACACATCTCAAATGCTGTCAGCAATCTTCTTTTCTGTTCTGTTACCTTTACAAAGAGATGGTGTTCAAGGGTGATCCTAACAGGAAGTCATCCAAGAAGATCCAAAGCTGGCTTTGTTCTTCACCTTGTATGTGTTTCTGTGCAGCAGCTGTGCCTTGTGGCCATGGAGAAGTCCCACTCTTGCTCTCATTGCTTGGCCTGTTGAGCCAGTTGAGCTCTGCACTAATTAATGGGAAATTGTCATGACTAACATTAGGCTGGTAGGAAAAACTAATAGGGGTGAATAATAGCACAAGATACATGGAAATCAACGTTTTTCTCCTTGGAGGCTGTAGATGTAATCCACTTAATATTCTGTGGAACACAAGATTAATATTCTTCAGCATAATATATGTGAGGGCTTTTCTTTTTAGTGTGCTGGCAGAGGCACTGCTGCATTGCTAAAGCTGAGGGCTGGGGATTAAGAGGGGGAAAGGATGCTGACCCAACTTCCAGAGGATTCAGAAACAGCGAAATCTGTCTAGAGGAGATTAAACTTCTTCCTTGCTAGCAGGACTTTTCTGCAAGAAGTGGGGTAGCCCCTGTTGAAACCTAGTAGGGTATCTTTCAACTCTTTGGATGCCTAAATTCTTGGGGAATATATCTCATTTGCTTGGACTGTGTGGTGTGAGTCTGTTGGTGGGCTCCCAGTGCAGAGCTGGTGCCTGCAGAGTGTGGAAACCAGCTCCAGCCTTGCACTTGTCCTCCTTCACAACATAGTTTTGCCATGATTTAAACTGACAGAACTGCTAAGCTTCATAGAGGTTCCTTTAAAATAATAATAAGGCAAAGCCCCTGTTCTTTTTCTTTCACAGGATGGAAAGAATGCAGTGAGTTGCCAAGCTTAAAGAGGAGTAGATACAGCAGAAATAAATAAATCAAGACCATTTGTTTTAAGTTGATTAATCTGATATGTTCATAGTTTTCTAGAATAAAATCTAGCCCCAGAGAGTTTAGCAAATCAAATAACAATAATGACAATTAATTTAGAAGCAGTTACTAATGTTTCTCATCCTCTTTTCAGATACTTAAACACTCATGATTAATCTCACATCTTATGACTGTGGGCCAAATCCTCATGGGGATGTCAGTGTCTCTCTTGGGTTGGAGGAGGTGGGCCTGAAGAGCTGACCCCATTCCTGAGTATGGGGAAGAGCTGTAGGCAGGGCTGAGATAAGTGGCTGGTGGATGCTTGCACCTTGTGCCTCCAGGGGGGTTTGGTCTGATTTTTCGGTTGAAATTCAAATTATTACAGGCTGCCCCACCTGCTCTGTTTTCCCGTCTTGTACTGGTCTTCAGCAGGCCGGTCCCTGTGGTCTTACAGGGCTTGCTTAGCTGCTGTGTGTGTGTGTTCATATTAATGCTTCCAGCCTGCTTGTGTGAACTAATAAAAAACTGTGGAGCTCAGCAAAAAGCCAGATAATGTCACAGCTGGTTCCAGGGACCAGAGCTAACATAGAGCTCCCAAGGCAGGGAGGTGTCACAGGATTCTAATTTGGCAGGGAGCACAATTGGTCCTGTAAAGCAAAATGTGGTGGTTTGATCTACAGGACATTGAGATGATTTGCAAAGCAAAACCTGCACATCTTCCTGGGATGTCTGGGAGAAAGGTCCCTCCACTTTGTCTCATTGAATGTGCTATTGTAATGCAGTATCAAATGAACTAAATTAAATAATGTGTGCCCCTGCCAAGTTTAGTAATTCAGGGCATTGGGATTTGAAATAAAAAGCATCTCCCTGAATTTCTGAGAGTGTTTCACAGTGTAGGAAGCTACCAAGAAATACAGAAGACTTGCTGTGGGAAATACTTCACACCCTAGCAAAAAAATTCTTGCAAATCACTTCAGCAGCTGTAGTTCAACCCTGATTTTAGGCTGTTTTTTTGGCATGGATCAGGCAGGAACTTTCTTTTTGCTGTGGGACCTTGTTTTCCACCCAGTTTGAGTGTCTGTCATAACCAACCTTTTAGATTTCCTGCTGGGTCTGGCATTACTGGAGACAGCCTGTGAAATGTAGGAAAAAAGGTGAGAAGCCTTCCTTTCCCCTTCCACACAACTTGTTAACTCTTGGGTGAGACTTGTATTTCTAAATTGAAACATGCAAATTAACATATATTTGATATTCTTCTAAATAATTTTGCTGATTTGTCAAGACAATTCAATGTAAAAATTAGTTTATAGTACAAGGTTTTGGCAGCTTGTTGGTGTAGTTGTGGGGTTAGGACTTTTTCTACAGTCTGTCCTGCAGAGTTCTGCTCAATAATTCTAAGTGATTTGTTCCCCATATTGTCCTTTCTTGGAACTACTGCCACAGGAGAGTTTCTTGCTAACCAGCCCTTGTAGAGCTGAGTGTGAGGAGCTGATGAGGAGTGACAGGCTGTGGGTAAACTCTTTGAAAAGCACAAAACCAGCAGATAACTCCATCTCCAGATGATGTGTGAAAACTGGGCTGATGTGAGAAACTCTCAGCTGAATGCAGCAGGGAGGTGGTGTTTCTCCAGATGTGTGTATAGGGACAAGAAAATATTGAAAAGTGGTGGCACCTGCTTTAATCTGGGATTCAGGGATTTCTGGAATGCATGCCTACATGATTGGCTGTGTGTTGGTCATTGCACACACTGCTGCTGTTGAAAGCTGTAGTCTATGGGCTGTTGATGCTGCAACCCTTTCACCCCGACAGGTGTTCTGGTCAGCTCAGCCCACAACCATAACTGGGAGGTACAAAACCATCCTAGTTTAAAAAAGCAAGAGGTTTTAAGATTGCTTTTCTTTTCTTGCTGCAAAATGCATCTGGCAGTGAGACGTTCTCCTGTTTTAAGCCATCCGTCTGGCCACAACTCTCACTGCAAAGAAGGGAGCAAGGCTGTCATTTCTTGACAAAGGTGATCCCAGATCGTGACCCCTGCAGCCTCCTGTGAGGGCTGCAGAATCTGGAGTGCCCAGCAGTGCCTCTGGAAGGTGCAGACTGGCTTCTGTCACCTCTGCAGACGCACCCAGACAGAGCCACAAGTGTGACCTGCTGTTGGAGGCTGAATGTTTGCCCGTGTGTGAGAGGGTGCTCCCTTCTCTTGGCATGAGCTTGGCAGCAGCCGTGCTTTACACAGTGCATCTCCAGGAGTGGGATATTAAGAGGCTGTAGTTCCCAAAACAGCTGCCTTGGTAAGTAATTAAACGAACTCCTCCGAGACCCCATAAACCTTTGACAGCATTTCGTGTAGGTAACGATTTCAGCTGGATGCAAACATTTGCTGGCCAAGGTTGAAACTTTGTTTCTCAGAGGGATGAGTTCTAAACATTTAGGAATAATATCTTATTGGTCTGAAACGACACAAATTACTTCCAGTGAGGAGAGCATCCAGCTGCTGTGCTCTAATTGATGTCTGCATCTGAAGAAGTGTGGTACAATACTGGTAGTGACTTTAGATCTTCTGAGGGCTATAGATGGGATTTATAATTGGCACTGCAGCTTTTTAGAGACACTGAGCTCAGCCAAGCCAATTTTATATATTGCCCTGTTGAAGTTGTGTGCTTGAATTAGGCATATGTTGAAGGGGTTGATGGCTCTGAGGCTGCATTCATCTAGCAAGGCATTGAAAACCTTGGGGTTCACTTAGCAGTCATGCTTTTGCTGATGCTTCTGGTCTGGTTGGCTTCTGGCTCTTCTAGATGAACAGCTCTGCTGTGACCTGGAAGGTGGGCTTGTCATAGAGCTGCAAAGAGTTCATGGAGTCTGTCCTGGTGATCTGTGGAATGTGCTGCAGAGCTTTGAAAGGGTGAGAAGAATGGTTGCTTTGGAGGGAAACCAACTTCAAATGGCTTCCCATTTAGAAATAATAAGTACAATTGTGTTGTCTTGAGGGTTATTGAATATCTCAGATTTTCTTACTGTGCTGAGACTCATGGAGGCCACGTGTTCATTTTCATTAGCCTCAAGTCAAAACTCACTGCCTTTTGCTTGAATGACATCAGGAGAGATGGACTCACCATTTGGTAGCCATGCTTTTGAAGGGTGGGAAGGAGGCTTGGAGCCTTCTTGTTTTGATTAATGTAAATATGTAGCTTGTGAGTGGCTTTTCCTTGGCCTGGAGTGCTCTGACACTGCATGTCAGGAAAGTTAATTTTAGATATGTCATTGTTATCCTCTCCTGGTGTCACTAGTGCATCTTGGTCTGTGGGACCCACCATTTGCAGTGCTACAACTGCATCATTTTGGTTGGAAAAAAATCCATTTTTTTCCAGGTCAGTATGCGTGTTCCTTACAGGCTTGAAGCTCCCACATATCATATTTGTGGAGATGGTACAGAATGGCTGCTTTTTCTTTTGACATGCTAGAAGGGAGAAACTAGGTCAGAAGAACTCTAATTTTGTGTGTGCAAGTTTGAGTCTGTGAGCAGGAAATCTGGAATACTCAGTTTATTGTAGCTTCAGTGGCTTGGCCTCTGCAGAACCAAGTGGGAATGAACTGTGTATGTGCATAGGGGATTTTGTATTTTTCTTCCCTTAGCACTGGTGTTGGCTATTCCTTAGCTGGCTGGGGGCTACAAATCCACACTTACATCCTAAATTAAACAGGTAATAGTTGAAGAAGTAATACAGTTTTATTGACTGAAAAGCCCAATGTGGTGATTAGTTCTTACTTAATTTTGCTGCTGCCAACTATTGGCAGGTCTTAACATTCTGGAAAGGAAAGAGACACTCACATGGTGGCTGGAGCTTTATTGCAGTGAGAAGCTGGGGAGGAGAATGTTGGAGACCTGGGAAAGTGGATTTATGGTTTAGGAAGGGGGAACGGACAGAGCACAGATGTGGCTCTCAGTAGGGCTTGGAAGAGCATCTCCTGGTGAGATACTGCAGAGGAGTGGTTTAAATAGATTTGTAAACAGGCTTCTCAGCTGTCCAGGTGAGAATTACTTCTTTTGTTAATAACTTAGCCCTGAGAACAGTTTTTTCTTACGCTGTGTAGTAGTACTGTTTCTTGACTAACATCTTCTTTTAAGTTACGGAGCTGGGTGTTTGGGGGTGAGGGAGGACAAGCTGCTTCTTCAAAATGAAAACAAAGCCCTTGGGGAGTTCATTATTACTCTTCAAGTAGAGCAGCTTGTATTGCTTGAGTAGGCAGGAGGTGCAGTGGTAGATGGCATTGATGATAGCTTGTTTTGTGAGTCTCTGGATGGGTGGGCGAAGGAGGGGAAGGTACCAAAGCTAGCAGGGATAGCTTAAGCAATCCCTGTGAGGGCTGAGTAACATCCAGTAGTCCAGCATGGTTCTGCTTCATTGCTTGGCTTTTATCTCAAAAATACCTGTGCAGCCTTTTGAGGTTTTTTGCACTGCTTTAATTAATGGGCAGGCTTAGGGCTATGCCTGTGCAATTGAAACTTGAAAAAGTCATGTCCCCAACCTCTTTTTTAGAAAGTTCCCAGTGACTCAGTCAGTATTTTGTTGCCTTGGCCTCTGCCTTGCTGCTTTGTTTGCTGCTGTCTGCAGCTCTATTAACAATCCTCTCCTGGCTTGTGCAGTCCATCTTCATATTACTCACAGGGCTGTTAACTAGAAGTGCCTTGGAGATGGAGACAGCCAGCTGATTACTAAAAAGCAGCTGTGTTTTCAAGTGCTCTTCAAACCCCTCTACTTTTCTGTGAACTGCATGTCATTTGGGGTAACTTCCCCAAGGTGATCCAGACCTTGTTTTGTCAAACTGCACAAGTGCTTCAATTCCTGCTGTAGAAGCCAGTGCAGAAAGTGTCGCAAGATGAGTGAACGGTAGCACCTTCAGAAGGAATAGCAGGAGACTTTGTAGAGCTTGAGGTTACTCAGGTCCTGATGCCTGGGAGATTTATGGCTGTTTACAGAGCTTCTAGAGCTTCCTGCTATCATGAGAGGTGGCTTCACAGAGTATACCCAGCCCGGGCATTTGACCTTGGGGAAGTGAAATCTGGGCAGGTGTATAGAATTAAAGGCGTCATCCTTGTGCTCATTCCTTGCAGTGATGCTTTCCATAATCAGAAATGTTACCCTGATGACATTTTTGCCTATTGAACTCTATTGCTGAAAGGCTTTTCTGTCTCTCCTGCATTCCTTGAAAACCTTTCTCACATACTGAAGCAAAGATCTTTCACTTCTGGTTGGAACTTGGCAGGATTGGAAGACTCAACTTTTTCCAGGCAGTTGACACTTCAAGACAACCACTTGGGTTGACAGTGCTGCCATGACAAGCTGTGTGATGCCAGCTGGGCTTTTTGGGTGCCATGGCATTGCCATTAGTTTACAAGAGCCAGCTTTTTGGGAAGAATGACCCTCTGGTGCTTCCCAGTACCAAAATTTCTCCTTGTGGCTGCCAGGACTTGTCTAGGCAGAGGCACCTGCACACAGACTGAGCTGCCTGGGTCTTGTGTTGAGGGTGATGAGTAAATGGCTTTGTAAGCCTGCTTTGGTTTTTGTGGGATCTCCTGTTAAGGCTGTTTTATTATGGAGATGTAAGGCAGAGGCTTATAATATCCTGATGCTTGGGAGCATTAGTTGCACAGGCTTTATATGTTGGTGGAGAGTAAAAAAACTCTTCTGATGCCACAGAGCTGCTTTAGCTGATTCGTGCCTGGGGACACTCCTGTGTTACTGACCCATAACTGTGCTGCCTCTGGTTACACAGTGCTTTTTCCTTCTCTAGGGTTGTAACATTTGCTTAATGACTGGGTAGCTCCATGATTTTTGGCTGGAAGTTGTCATTAGCTGCTAGAATTGGGAGACTAAGTGCACAGTGATTACAGAGGCTCCAATCTCTGATTTCCCCTCCTGTGCATCCACAGCAATCATAATTTAATTGGTGTGCCTCTGGGTTCCCCTCTCCTGAGCATCTTTCCACTGTCTCCTCATGTAACCCTTCCTGTTGCATCCCTTTTATGTGGGCTAGAAGGGAGAAAAATGAGCCTCCTTCAAGGAAAACAAGCAAATTTGGTGTACAGGCTGTGCATAAATAATTCTTGTGTTTATGGACACCTGCATGGAGGTATTTAAAGATGGCTAACTTGTGTTCTGCTCACTCAGCATTCACCATAGCCAGCACTGATACACACCTGCAGCCCTTGGCCCTTAGGTGACTTAGCCCTGGGTGTGGATATTGCTCTCTGAATAGTCTCCTCAGGCAAAGTGTTGGCTCTTTTGTGCCTTGGACTTGAGACATCACGGTGGGGTCAAGGACATCTTTCAGCTTTAGTTTTGTGGGGCCTGGGTTAGGCAGAAGGGAGGGAGCAGTTTTAACCAGGAACCTGTGAGCCCCACTCTGTGCTCCACGCTGATAAGCCTTCAAAAGGGAGGCCTGTTTTGTTACTGAAATTTGAATATATCCTGCTTTATCATCCACACGCAGAAGTCTCTTTTCTGATAATGCACCAGTTAAAAATATGCTGTTTATTTCAATAAAGTGGACTTTTTTTCCTTGCCCATGATATTGCTGGAAAGGATGATACTTCGGCATTTTTCTGTGTCTTGGACTGGTTTTAGCCACAGAAACTTCAGTACCACTGATTTTCTTGAGAGATTAGTAGAAACATAACAATTTCCGACTTGAATTTGAGCCTGTCCTGGCTTTATCTGTGGCAGCATGTTCATATCCTGGCACAAGAGAGCTCAGATCCCAACCCATCTCTGCCTGCACTGGGTCTGCATAGCCCTTGGCTGCAGGTGGTACTCTGTGAAACATTTCCCATCACATGGGCAGCTGAAAAGTCCAGTTGAGTGTTTTGTTGCTATATGGAGAGCCTGAGTTTTCTCCTGTGCATTCTGGCACAAGTTGTGAGTAGCAGTAGCAGGGAGGAGGGAAGGACCCTACCTTAGTTGAAGGGATCTTGGCAAAGTCCTGGGTGCTACTACAGCTGTGCAAATCGTTTTCTAGTTAGAGTGAAGCTAATGTAGGGCTGAAAATTATTTATCTTAAATGTCTCTTCCCTCATTTTAAACAATGCACCTTCTTTGCCTAAACTAACAGCTCACCTCATTTTTTCCTTTTATTTGTGGGCTTGTTATTCAATGCAGATGCTTTGAGTTACATGAGGTACAGTAGTTCTTGTGAAGGCATTCTGGGGTGTGGGAAGAGCAGGCTGCAGCAGCCTTATCACCTGTGTGTCCCTCCTGGATGGAGGAGAGGGCATCAGCAGGAGGAGGTGGGTGCCAGGCTGAAAGCAGCTATGTGGGATGAGCTTTGCAGCCACCCCCAGCCAAGTGCAGCCCTGCGCTGCTGCCCTGATCTGCAGCACAGGCTATATTTGGTCTGAGATTATTCCCTGCTTCGCCTGGATTGGTCCTGGTTGGGGCTCTGCAGGGTGGTTTTCTTTTTCCCCTGGCTAACATCACCCATGCTGTGTGCTTCTCTATTTTTCTCCTCCCTGCCCACTCCAGCCTGCCCGAGCTGCTGTCGCTGCTCTCTGGTACCCTCCTGAAGCATCTCAGCAGGGGCTTTGTGGGATGTGCAGGATGTGCCTCTGGTACCAGGGACAGCCTATTCCCCAGCAGCTATTAAGATGCAAATCTCTTTTCTGTGTGTGAATCGGTCCAGGGGAGGCCAGTGGGAAGCAAGGCTCTTTTTCCTTGCCCTTACCATCCTTTGCTGCATGTTTTCTGGAAAGACTATTAATAGCATATTATTCCTGGGTTCTGATAGTGGCTCTTGGGGAGAAGCTTTTCCCTTTGACTGCCTGCTGCATGGGAGGAGGGCAGGCTGAGGAAGGCAGCGTCTGGGAGGAGAGGTCCAGCCCTTTGTGCTCCCTGACAGTGCTGGTGCTCCCATCGTGTTGGCTGTGCTGAGGTGGAGGAGTCAGGGGAGCAGTGTCACTCCTGGCTGTGCTGAGAGATGCTCAGTTACCTTGGCAATGCTTCTGGAAAAATGCAGGGAGAAAACAGGGTGGAGAGGGGACATTGCAGCAGAGAAGCTGCCTCGCTGGTGGGAGCTGGAGAGGAAGGTGTGGGTGATGGGAGCAATGGGGGAAAGCCCTCCTGGCACAGAGCTGCCCCTGGCTGGCACAAAACTGCCCTGGGCACAGCGAAAGCAGAGGCAGGTGTGGGACTGGCATCACTAAACAAGTGATGGATGGACTCGGGCAAACCCGTTGGAGCCACAAATGTGACGTTTGCACACGTTAGAGCAAATGAGCTTGGGATGGTGGGATGGGATGCTCTTTAGTTTGAGAATTTGTAGAAAGAGTTTGGAAAATATACTGCAAAAAGGAGTTATTTTTATCAGAAATGGCCAGCTGCATCCCTGGATGTTGCTCCAAACCTCCTAAGCATATGCCCTAGGCACAGCTTTCTTCTGTCTTAATCTCCTAGTGAATATTCAAAAATAGATATACTTGTAGCACTGGAAAAGCCTCTTTCAGAGTTGTTTCAGCACTGCAGAGAACAACCCTTAGGGAAGAAACTCAAAAAACAAACAGCAGCTGCTGCCATGTTTCCCCTTCCCCCGCCTCCTCACCCAGTGTGGAAACCTGGTGTCAGTTCCTTTTCCCATCCATTCCTGGCATTTCCCTGCCTGGTACCAAGGCAGCAAAACTCAAAGGCTGTCCACACCCAGCTGAGATGCTGCATGCTGGAAACCTCTTGTGCTGCAGCTTCACCTGTGCCTGGAACAAGTGTCTGGGTGGAGGTGTGTTTGCACCAGGGCAGGTGTGTCCTTGGTGGTCTCTGAGCCTCCTCCAGCACGGCTTCCCTGCCCTTTGCTGCACATTGTCCCACTGGAGGCTGACTGGGGCTCCCACCCTGGAGTACCCCAGGGCTTCCTGGGCAGCCTGAGGAAGCTGCTTGTATATGATGGAGGAACAGGCAGGAGGGGGATGTGGCATTTCTGAATGATCAGAGAGATTGTTGTCACCCTGTCACAGAGCTGTGCTGAACCCTGGCCACTCCACGGCAGCACATGTTCCCGGCTGGGTTGAAAGCTGCCCCAGCCACATCAGGACCCAGATTAATCTACTTTTGTGGCACTGTTACTGGATGAACTTTGCTTCTCAGCTTTCAAAAAGATCTGGTGTTTGACTTTTGGACCCAGAAGTCCATGCAGCTTTATAATGAATGAAACCTCTGTGTCCATAACAGGGTGGTGAGTGTCCATCTCCTCTCTCCTCGGGAGTGCTGCTGGCTGATCCTCCTCGGCCTGTTGGAGCTAGTAACTGACCTGTCTGCATCTTCTCGGGTCACAGCTGGTGTCCCTAGGGTCATGTGATGCCAAGTCATCCAATAGCTCAAGTGACTCAAAGCCCAGCAGGGAGGATGAGGATGTGTGGTGGTGTGGGTTATCACAGGGGCACACAATGCCCCAGGATGTCAGGATGCCTCCACATCCACCAGCTTCCAGGGGGATTGTGCTCTCCAAAATTGGAGTGATGAGTACAGGAAAAGGAGGAGGAGCAGGAGAGTATAAATAAAGCTTCTTAAAGGAAGGGGGAAACCCACCGAGAGGAGAAAATAGCAGTGCTGGTTATTCTTCCTTTCTTTCCCCAGCCTCCCTCATACCTCACTGCTCGTATCGTCTTTGGTCTGTGCTAGGGTTAGGTGCACATGTGCTGGGCACATGCCAAGTGCAGGAGAATCTGGGGACAGGGTTTTATGCTTTGATGTCACCTTTACAAGGTATTGTGTCCTCATATAGCATTGCCTTGGATCTGATCGTCTCAACTGGGATGTCAACAGCCAGGATGCATCAAACCAAAAAGGCCTTTAGACCTAGTAACAGTAATGCTGCTGACCTCAGGAACAGACCTGGAAACCCCTGCTTTGAGCCCCAGAATGGCATCCTGCCAGTTAGCTTGTTTTATTCCAAAGCTGATGCATAAGAAAATCTACCTTCAATAGCAAATGTTTGCTGTTGCATTTAAGGCATGCGTTGAGTGTTCATACATCGAGCAGATGACAGTCAGATGGATGGATGCTCACTCACAGGCACCTGCCTGGCATCTCCCAGCCCAGGTGCTGGAGGTGGGCAGGTCTGTGCTGCCCAGGGTGATGGGGCTGCCCACACAGGACTGCCACCTGAATAGTGCCACACTTCTGCTCATTTTCCCTGTAATTCCCATCCCTAGTCTGCCTGAAAACCTTAAACCGCTCAAAACCCTTATCAGAGAAATGCTGATCTTCATCAGACATTTATTTTTTCAGAAGGCTATAAATATTGCTTATTTAAAATTCTTTTTCTTTTCTCCTAGGATCCTGCAGGAATCTTTGAATTGGTAGAGCTCGTTGGCAATGGCACCTATGGGCAGGTCTATAAGGTAAGAGTTCCTGCTGAAGTGATCCTGTTTGCCTTGGCTGTGTGTTGAACATGGAGCATCCCAGTACATCACCTTGACTGGGCTTTGACTATTTCAAACCTGACAAGAAACCTTGATGAACTCTGACCTTTTGGTCTTGTGTGCGAGTACCGTGTAGCACACAGAGCTCTTATAATAAGCAATTCACATTAGTTCTGAAACTGTCACAAGAAAATGAATTGCTTTTTTTTTTCCCCTTTCCCCCTAGTTGCTTTTTATTGATTAGATGATGAGGAGGGAGTGAGAAATCTGTGCTTTAATAGCTAAATCTCGATCTTTTCTAAGAGCTGAGTTTACGGCTGCAGTAGTCTGCCAAATGAGTTTGCTACAGTCTAGTGCTCTGCTGTGCTCTGCTTGCACACAGGCTGGCTGTTGTCCTTTCCACTGGCAGGAACCTGCTACAGGATTAAAAACAGTATTAAAATGTTTTTATTGAAGTGCCTGTTGCAGCCAGTAGGATTGCTTTAAATTTTTCTAACATCTAGAAGCAGCAATCTGGATGAGAATAGTGAAGGGACTGTGGAGAGCAGGCTTTTAAAAGCATGAACTTCTTTACAAGAATATTTTAAATGCCCACTTCTGCTATATTATATCAGCTGTTCCAAACACATCTTAGCTTGGAGGATTTCCAGATTTTGTTGTCTTGGTGGGATCTTTTTATAGGCTATTCCTGTGCATTTGGGGTGAGATTGAATTATTCCTAAGTCTGGGGTTATCTGTATTTATATGTGGTGGGGAGATGTTTCTTGTTGTGGTTGCTTGAGGAATTTGCCAACTTTTTTGGTTCTGCTGGGAGTCAGTATCTCCCCTGGGCCTCATTCTCCAAGAAACTCCTGTATGTGTGGGCCCAAGTGCTGTGTACACGTGTACTCATGCATGTGTGGGCACACAGAGATCCTGTTTACCCATCATGCCTATGTTTCATTTTGACTATAGAAAAGAATATACTCATGTGCTCCTACTCTGTGGTTTTGGAGGCACGGCTCTTGCTTGTCATGCTCTAAAAGATAGCGAAGAGAATGGTGTTTAAAGAGCCACAATTTCCCCATCCTCCTGTTGCTGTAGACTAATCCTGTCAGTAGAAAGATCAAGGGATCAAAGTGAACCAAAGATGAACTGGAACTTGTGGAGTTTTAAATGTGTGAATTTTTGAACTGTAACAGATTTTTTTTTTAAAAGTAACAAAAACAAAGGAAAAACCGCCCCACCCCGAAGCTGTTCTTATCAAGGTTGTATTCCAGAGAGCCTTCCCTTCTGTTATTCATTGTTTTCCCACCATGTGCTCCCTGCCACAGGAGCTCCCTTCTGAACTGTTTTTCTTCTCAGCTGCTAAAATAACGGTGGAAGGTGACCTAATTTTAACTGGTTCATATTTCTAACAATCCGTGGAAACTATGTGCCCGTAATGGCCTTTTCAAAGTGTCGTGTTTTTGTGGAGAGCAAAAAAGGGAAATAAACTGGTGCTGCTGGTTGTGTGGCTCAGCTGATCAGGTTTCCTCTTGCTGGCTTCTATTCTTCCTGTGTGTTACCTCAGAGGGGAAAAAGCCACCCAGAAATGTCCCAAGTGTAGGCTGAAGGTTTCTGTGTTCCTTTTTCCCATGCTGTACAAGGGGAAAATCCTCCTCCTAGCTGTTTTTAACTTGCTGGAGTAACTGGATTGTCCTCGGTGTGATTCACGTGGTGCCGGTGCCAGACGGGATGGTGACGGGGGGGTGGAGGGGAAAATGTTGCTGTCCAAACCAAATTAGTAAGTATTGAGGTATGAGCTCAGGCTAAGCCTGACTTCACAGCTCTCTTAAACTGAAGTCCTGGAGTAGCACACGCTCTATAAACAAAAGGAGACTTTGATATAAAACATACAGAACTGTTTATGGCGTCCCACCCTAAAACCCAGCATGGAAATAAGATCTCTGCGATTTTTTTCCTGCAGATACCACCGCTGTATTTATCTCTTGCAGCAAAACAAATGGATCAACTTTCAAGACACACAGACCTTCTGGCTCCATTCTAAATCAGCCCTTAGAATTGATCCATACCTAGGAGCAGTGTCCTCTCTAATTAGATGGTTGTTCCACTGCCATTTCCAAACCCCTTTCAGGCCGGGCTGGACTGTTCACAGAATCATTTAGTTTGGAAAAGGTCTTTGAGTCCAGACAATAACCCAGCATTGCCAAGCCTGCCACTACACCATGTCCCTAAGTGCCACATCTACGCATCTGTTAAATCCCTGCAAGGGTAGTGACCTACCCCTCCGTGCTGTGTTACCTGAGGTGCACCACTGCTGCCCTCCTAGAGGCTGTGTGTTTTTGGGTTCTGGTGCTGGCTGCCAGCCTGAGTTCTGCAGGTCCAGCCCCTGTGCTCTCAGCCAGGAGCAGTCACCTGGTGAGCATCACCCCCCTTCTCATGGCTGGTCCCTCTATGAAGCAAGAAAAGCAACTTTGCTGTTGGAAAGAGGCAGAAGTGAGATGTTTATTCCAGGCAGGGGATAATGTTTGTGTCTGTGTGCTGCAGCCTTGATGTTTTCCGTAGAAAATCTGATATGGCCACCTTTGTGCTGGAGACTACATACCTGGTGATAACCAGCTGGCCTGCCCAGAACCTGGGGACAAAATGTGCAAGGTACAAACTTCTCATTGATCCCATGGGATAAAGGGCATGGTTATGTTGTTCTGACAGCTGCGAGATCGCACAGCCCAGCAAGTTGAGAAGCCTGAGAAGTGTCTGGGAATACCACAGTAACAACAGCCCTCAGAGAGCAAGGATTCATGGAGCCAGCCTCAGCATCTGCTGCACTGGAGAGGTTGGGGAGCCCCAGCCACAGCACATGCTTTCTCCTCGCTCCTAGGAGGAGAGTCGTGTTGGCCAAGCCTGGTGCATCTTGAGAGCTCACAGGAGGAGGGCACCCACTGCCAAAGCACGTGCATCGGAATGCAGCTGCTGCTGCTTTGATCCTGCTTTCTGGGTCGTGGTTTGAAGATCCCTTTCAGGTGGTTCACAGTGCTTCTGTGAGTCAGAGCCTTGTTCTCTGAGCCTTGTGCTCGAAGCAAAGGCAACTGGTTTGGTTTGACCTCTGTATTTTCAAGCAAAGGTCTTCCTTTGCTCAGGACAGCAGGTTAAAATATCCCTTTGGTTCTTCCCAGCTCTGGCCATACCCCAGTGACACCTGGGTGCTGCAGGAGCTCTTGGCAGCGACCTGCTCTGCTGTCACTTCTCTAACCCAAACCACAAGCTCTTTGCTTTGGAAAAAATGCAAAGAGAAATAACATTCCTTGTTAGCTGCTTAACAATCTCTTGTGAATAGCTCGATTTTTATTTTAATGAGGGACCGAACTGGTGATGATTTATCTCTCTAATTGAATCAGAAGCTTTTCTTTATTTTCTAATAATCCTGCATCTAATGTTACAGACTGTATACTGGTTTTGATGAAAGACTGAGAATTTGCTGGCTTCTGTGCCAGACATTGTTGCAGTCATGAATTTTTGTGTCCTTGGATTTTATTTTTGTTATAGGTGTTTAAGGAAATGACTATCAGGAATTTGGACTTGGGGAATTAAACCTTTGCCTCACTGGTTTTTAGCTGATAGCTGAAAGCAATTCTAAACACAGAACTCACTAAGACCCTTCAGAGCATTATCTAAATTGTGGGGAAATGCTGCTTTTATGTCCCAGAACATTATTACTGCTGTTTATTTCTACTCTGCATGAGAGCAAACAAATACTCCTTAAAATACTGTGTGTGCTTAGATTGCCTGGATAGATTAGGGCCACAACCAGTGGTGTGTCCAGCACCAGTAAATACATGGGCTCAAAGTGAAAGGACACTGGGCTACTCAGAAATACCTGTCCAACAGATGGGTGCAAAGCTTGGGGACATGTGCAGTGGGATACTTACTGTGCACTGAGTAAGTGGAAAACCAGAGCAATCCCCCAGTTTTTCTGGGCTTACCATGGCCATTCACACAGTGGCCCGTGGATGGTGTCAGCCAAGAACGATTTTGATGCAAGCCTTCGCAGTAGGGCGAGAAAAGAAATCAGGAAGTAGATCAGATGGTAACCTTTGTACCTCTCTTCTTGTGTATTTTACAACATTGAAGTAAATGATGTTGTGATTACATATTCACATGCTCCTTCCCAACTGTGCTAGGAGGACAGTGGTCATTAATGCCAAGTGCTGCTTTGCCTTGTGCCCTTGGGATGTGGCTCTCCATTTACAGATTCAGCAAGGTTTTATTTTACAGGGTACAAGATAGAGTATGTGGGCACCTCTGTAACTGCACAATAACTATTGATTGCTTAATTATCTGGTAAATGCAATATAATCACCAAGCTATTACGCAGCAATAGTCTGTGCTCTAATTTAGAGTGTGTGGGATCCACGTGCCGCCCGTGTCAGCTGTGGCTCTCCAAGGAGCTCCTTTACCATCACCACGTGATGGGATGGGGCAGGGCAGGGGAATCATTCCTAGGAGCCACCCCAGGGCAGGTGGAGCACCTCTACAGGTTCCTGGCTGCCCACAGGCTGCCCATGTCCTCTGCCAGCACAAGTGAGGCAGCTGTTGGAAGAGAACGTGTTTTTTTGCAATTGCTTTTTGTTGTACTGTGTGTGTGTGTCTGTCTGGCATACAATACACATGGGAAAAGGATGAAGAAGTGCATTCCAGGATCTTTGGTCAGGACTTACTTATTGCCCAGCTGGCATTTGCCAGAAGTCAGGGCTGATTCACCTGGAGGCAAATGCCCAGGTTTGACCTAGTGGATGGAGATGTTGAGGTGTGTGGGTATTCGAAAGTAAATAAAATATTTGAAATCTAAGGTCACCTGTTGCTGGAGAGCTGGAAGCAGCAGGACTGCTGGGACAATTTGGTTCCTGAGACAAACCTGTGGGAATGTCCCAGGCACAAGCCTATGTTTGATAAATGTTGTCTTGAAGTGTGTAGATGCCAGAGAAGGAGGGAGAGTGTGTGTCCTGGGTGCTGTTGCATTCCGTGCACAGTGGCATCCTTCCTCCTGGCATGCCCAGGCATTCCACCAGTGCAGACTGGTGGGGTAGCAAGTAAATATCCTAAAGAACGACTTTTAGAAGACTCCTTTTTCCTTTAATTTATTTTTGAGGGTAGATATGAGAAAATAGAGTGGAGTCTGTGCCATGTTTAACTTGCTCGACATCTGTCTCAGTCTGGCTGCTGCTAATCGAGTGCTGGGCCCTTGCATCAGCCCTAGTGAGAACAGAAACTCTACAGGTTCCCGGGTCATTATAAGGAGTTCAGATAATTAGCCTGAGTCAGGAATGACAGTAATTGTTTTTAATCATCAGTTGGTTTATTGTCTCTCATTCTGAAAGGCTGATGGTCAATAGCTCGATTATTAATCACTGTTGCTTTATCCGTGTGGAAGAAGCTACCATGCTGCACACAATTAATATATCCTGGGGATTGTTGTTGTAAAGAATTAACTGTGGTTTACACACAGAGCTTTTATAGCTGCAGACTGACTGCTGTGCCTTGCTTGAGAGGGCAGACTGAATGTGTGCACACCAGTGCCTGCAGAGCAGGTTGTGCTGCCAGCTGCCCTTGTCCCAACACCTGCCCTGCAGTGCTGGGTGCTGGTCCTGAGCACGCCAAGGGCACCTGGTGTCCCCATTCACAAGCTGCTGAAGGAATTCAGAGCCCCATCATCTTGCAGTCTAAACAAGCTCTAACCCTAGACAGCTGTTGCATTTGAAGGTGCACTGTGAGCGTTTCTCTTTTCCCACCTTCATGTTTATAGGATGAACTGTGATGTTGTGAGGTTGGGTGTGACTTGAGCCGCATTAGTGGTTCTGGTGTTGTATCCTCAGCTTTGGGGTTTTTTCATGTTTTCAAGCTCTTCAGAGGTTGCTTTTGCTGCAAGGCAGGGCAGGCTGAGTGTAACCACACGTGTGTGAATGTGTGTAGCCATCCCTCCTTGTGCTCTGATGGTCACTTCACATGAGGGGTTGGTCCCTCTGGTTTGAGAAGCTTCCTGGCTTTCCCCATGGTTTGCTGCTGCTCTGAGAGCCTGCTCCAGGGGACTGAGGCAGGGGAGCCCTTTATGTCTGCTCATCCTGACCTGTCCTAGGCTCTTCTTCTACTGGGATGGTTTTGGTGTTGGCTGGACCGCTCACATCCAGACACAGACCCTTGTGGGCAGGCACTGGCTGCTCATCACCTTCCAGGGTCAGGGATGTTCTGTGTGAGTGTGAATGGAATTTAAAAGACTTACAAGCTGCTTTATAATCCTTTTGTATTACAAGCACAGTATTAAATATTAAGCCATTGTATCTGCTGGGATGTTTCTGTGTGCTGGCAGTGAGAATGGTGGTGCTGCCGTGTGGGGATGCTCACCAGGGCTGGCTTCCAGTGGCACCACCTCGCAGGTGGTGCTGGGCTTTTATCAGCTCTTTCTGGGTTGCAGGAAGGGGCTGGGCAAGGAGTACCGGTGTGTGATAACTCCTGTAGGCTTATCAGAAGGAAAACGGGCAACCTCAGTTTTATCATCTTCCCCACGATGTTGTAGTAGCTCTGGAGGAGAAGGTCCTTTCCATGCTGACTCAAATGGAGTGTGTGTTTCTGGAACACAGATTTGTTTTTGCCGTGCAGGCAAGGAAGTCTGAACTGAAAAATGCTTAAAATGATGCTTCATTCTTAAA